>NIGD01000010.1:359884-371626 GCA_003055185.1 Escovopsis sp. TC
GGGGGAGGGGGAGACGAGGGTGGAGATGGCAGACGAGTCAATTGTCGGAGATGGGCGTGCTGGTTGGAGGGAGGGTTGATAGGGAGCCGAGAGAGCCGAGAGAGATGAGGTTGGCGATGAGGTTGGCGATGAGGTTGGCGATGAGGTTGGCGATGAGGTTGGCGTTGAACATTGTCGAGGACGGCAAGACGCGAGGTGGTTTGTCAGCATCGCGAGAGCACGTGAAAGGACACGCGGGGGAGCTCTTGATACAATTTATGTACATACCGAAGAACATGGACTGCCATGTATGTTGGTATAGAGTCGATCTGTCATTGTATGTACATGGTAGATCTTGGTCTCGGGGCCTGAAGTCGAGATCTGATGTAGTATCGAGATCTGAATGGTGCTACTGCAATCTAGAGCTGTATTGACATTGGAGTGTGTACTACGGAGTACACAGTCAATACAGTTAGTAGTACTATAGTAGATGAAAGATCAATTGCCTGCTGCGTTGGGTCGTAGATCTATCTCCACGGGCTCTACTGTATGGATCATGGATGCCGGGTCCATGTATGGAGTATGGACCGGCTCTGTGCGCTCTATGCTGTCTCCGAGGATGCCTGCCTCCACCTGAACACTCTGCTGCAGTCGATCCTTTCTCGATGAGGATGTCTGACTCCGTTGGTTCACGCATTGGCGTACTCCTTGTTGAAGGCCCGGCCGATGACCATCCTTCTGATCTCGGACGTGCCGGCCCCGATCTCGTACAGCTTGGCACTGGGCTGGTCAGCACACGATCCAGGGGGGAAAAAAGATGAGGTTCTGGGGACAAGGCATAGACTCACTCCCTCATCAGCCGCGACGCGGGCATCTCCTCGGTGTAGCCCATGCCGCCGAGCAGTTGGATGCAGTCGAGCGCCACCTCGGTCGCCCGCTCCGCCGCGTAGAGAATCGCGCCCGCGCAGTCCTGCGTCCGGATCAGGCCCTGCTCGTCGACCGCCTTGGCCGTGGCGTACGTGTACGCGCGGGAGGCCTGCAGCTTGGTGTACATGTCGGCGAGGCGGCCCTGGACGAGCTGGTTGTGCGCGATGGGCCGGCCGAACTGCCTGCGCTGGTGGGTGAAGGGCAGGGCGAGGTCCAGGCTGGCCTGCATGAGGCCGAGGGGCCCCGCGCTGAGGACGAGGCGCTCGAGGTCGAGCCCCTCCATGAGCACGCGCACGCCGCCGCCGACGGCGCCGAGCACGTTCTCGTCCGGGACGAAGACGCCGTCGAAGCTGAGCTCGCCCGTGTTGCTGCCCCGCATGCCCATCTTGTCGAGCTTGCGCTGGCAGGCGAAGCCCTGGGAGCGCGTCTCCACGAGGAAGGCCGTGATGCCCTTGGACCCGGCGTCGGGGGCCGTCTTGGCGTAGACGACGACGACGTGCGCGTCCGGCCCGTTGGTGATCCACATCTTGGAGCCGTCGAGCACGAACCCGCCGTCGACGCGCCGCGCCGCGAGCCGCATGCTCACGACGTCGCTGCCCGCCCCGCTCTCGGACATGGCCAGCGCGCCGACGCTCGTCCCCGCGACCAGGCCGGGCAGGTACCGCGCCTTCTGGTCGGGCGTGCCGTTGAGCTGGATCTGGTTGACGCAGAGCTGCGAGTGCGCGGCGTAGCTGAGCCCGATGGAGCCGGACGCGCGCGAGAGCTCCTCGAGGACGACGGCGTGCGCCTGGTAGCCCATGGCCATGCCCCCGACGTCCTCGTCCGCGGTGATGCCCAGGAAGCCGGCGTCGCCGAGCTTGGCCCACATGTCGTGGGGGAAGGCGTTGCTGCGGTCGGTGCGCGCGGCGACCTCCTCGGGGATCTCGCGGCGCGCGAACTCCTGCACGCGGGAGCGCAGCTCCTCGAGCTCTTCGGACGAGGGGGCCACGAAGCCCTTGGGGTGTTTGCTCGTCGACTGCCACCTGGGCTGGGCGGCGATGGGGATGGGGATGGGGATGGCGGCGAGGGGGCGAGCCGCGGTCGTAGCCGGCCGCACCAGGGCCCTGGCCACTCGCAGGCTGGTCATCTTGCGGGTGAAACCGAGCAATCGATGGGATGGAGGAAGAAGATGATGCTGATCAACGACAACAACAGCGACGTCGACAACGATGAGGGAGCTTGGGGGTGTCGCTGGAATGCCTCCCCAAGGCGAGGTCCGAGTCGCCGCGCTTAGCCAAGCGCGGCTGGCGGCTTGTCGCGGCTCTGCGCGGCTATTCGCGGGCTTCCCCTCTCCGCCCCTCGACCGACTTCCACTGTTTCCCCCCGAAGCTCGACGACAACCTCCTCTCGACTTGTCCGCTTCCTCTCGGGATGCCGACATTCCATTGACTCTCCCGCCTCCCGCCTCCCCCTCGACCCCTTGCTCTGAGGCTATCGTGCTTCTCCCCTTCGTTCTCTCCTCCCCCCTCGTCCTCGTCGCGCTCGCGTCGCCATCCAACACCCACCATGCCGGTCCGGTCGCTGACGCCCAGCATGCCCCTCCTCCAAGGGGTCAACCTCTCTCGCCGAAGAGCCAGCCTCTCTCGCGGACGAGCCAGCCTCTCTCGCGGGGGAGTCGGACGAAACGACCTCCTCCTGCCTTGCATCCTCCGGGGCATCGCCACCCTCACCCCCCCCCACCAAGCCGCCGCCATCTCCCGGCTCCCCACCGCCGTCGACCCCTCCTCCCCCGACTTCCGCTCCAACCACCGGGCCATGTCCGCCCTCACCAACCGCCTCTCCGCCCTCACCCGCGCCATCCAGGCCGGCGGGCCCCCCAAGGCCCGCGACAAGCACCTCGCCCGCGGCAAGATGCTCCCCCGCGACCGCGTCACCTCCCTCCTCGACCCGGGCACCTCCTTCCTCGAGCTCTCCCCCATGGCCGGCCACGCGCTCTACCCCGAGGCCGACGTCCCCGCGGGGGGCATCATCGCCGGCGTCGGCGTCGTCGAGGGCGTCACCTGCATGGTCCTCGCCAACGACAGCACCGTCAAGGGCGGGTCCTACTACCCCGTCACCGTCAAGAAGCATCTGAGGGCGCAGGCCGTCGCGCGCGAGAACCGCCTGCCCTGCATCTACCTCGTCGACTCGGGCGGCGCGAACCTGCCCCACCAGGCGGACGTCTTCCCGGACGAGAACCACTTCGGGCGCATCTTCTACAACCAGGCGAGGATGAGCGCAGACGGGATCCCCCAGATCTCCATCGTCATGGGGCCCTGCACCGCGGGGGGCGCCTACGTGCCCGCCATGTCCGACGAGAGCATCATCGTCCAGGAGCAGGGGCACATCTTCCTCGCCGGGCCGCCGCTCGTCAAGGCCGCCACCGGGGAGGTCGTCTCCCACGAGGACCTCGGCGGCGGCAAGATGCACTCCTCCGTCTCCGGCGTCACCGACTACCTCGCCGTGGACGACGCCCACGCCATCACCCTCGCCCGCCGCTGCGTCAAGAACCTCAACTGGCCGTCCTCCACCACCACCACCACCACAACAACAACATCGTCTCCCTCCTCCTCCTCCTCCACATCATCATCATCATCATCACCATCACCATCATTCTCCGAACCCCTCTACGATCCCAACGAGCTCCTCGGCATCGCCTCCCTCAACCTCCGCAAGCCCCTCCCCATCCGCGAAGTCATCGCCCGCATCGTCGACTCCTCCCACTTCTCCGAGTTCAAGTCCCTCTACGGCACCACCCTCGTCACCGGCTTCGCCTCCATCTACGGCCACCGCGTCGGCATCCTCGCCAACGACGGCATCCTCTTCGCCGCCGCCGCCCAGAAGGGCGCCCACTTCATCGAGCTCTGCGCCCAGCGCGGCATCCCCCTCGTCTTCCTCCAGAACATCTCCGGCTTCATGGTCGGCTCCGCCGCCGAGCGCGACGGCATCGCCAAGCACGGCGCCAAGCTCGTCACCGCCGTCGCGTGCGCGCAGGTGCCGAAATTCACCGTCGTCGTCGGCGGCAGCTACGGCGCCGGCAACTACGGCATGTGCGGGCGCGCGTACGGGCCGAGGTTCCTCTGGATGTGGCCCAACGCGAGGGTCGGCGTCATGGGCGGGGAGCAGCTCGCCGCCGTGATGGAGGCCGTGGGGCAGACGGTCGATCCGGAGCTCAAGGACCGCATCGAGAAGGAGAGCGATGCGCTCTACTCGACGGCCAGGCTGTGGGTACGTACGGCTCCTGCCGAGTCCTCCTCGGCAGCCAGCTTAGCACATTCGCGACCCCCCTTCTCTTGCCCCCAGCCAGAGCGCGCACCACAGAGCACTGACATGGATTCCCCAGGACGACGGCATCATCCCTCCCCAGCACACAAGACAATACCTCGGCCTCGGCCTCCAAGCCGCCATGGGCGGCCGCAACGCCGTCACCCCCGGCGAGACCAAGTTCGGCGTCTTCCGGATGTAGGGGCCACTGCCTGAACTGAACCGAACCGAGCTGCATCCCTGTGCTTGTTGTAATGAGAGTTCTTGTCTTTAGCACTGCGACGCGTCTTGCGAGTCTTGTCTAGATCTAAGAATGGTACATGCTTCTAGCTATCTTCGGACGGAACGCGATGTCGCATTGTCGAGACAGCGTGAACAGCCGGCGGCCCCTGTGGAATGGCAATGGCATCAAGAGTCGGCCGCCCCATTGGGATGACATCAGAGGGGACCCCCCCCCCCCCGCCGTTGAGGATTGGAACAAGAGGACCTCCCGCCACCGGCCAGGCATGGAACATGACGCTCTCAACGCCCGCCACGCCCGCCGCCCGCCCCGCGGCCCCAAAGCCAACCTACACCTCAGCCCGGCCATCCCGGACAAAAGAAACGATCTATTTTCCTCCTTCCTCAGCGGAGCAGAATGAACAATCCACACGCCGAGCGGACCATGCATCTCCCACTCCTGCCGAGCCTCCTCTTCCCCAGCTCGATGTCCAGCACGACCGCCACACCAGCCCGACTGACATCCATGTATCGTCCACCACAACCGCAACAAGCCGGGCAGTCCAGCCCCCCCCCCCGACGTTGCACCGACGTCCGCTATATGTACCTGGCCATTCATCAAGCGCGATGTATACATACCCACATACCCACATACATACTACTATAGGTAGTCCTTCGCCGGTCCTACAGCCCATCAGGCACGCATGGAGCGAGCCTGCCCGTCCATGACCATGGACCATCATGCTTGGACCTAGCATCGAGTGCCTGGCCCTGAGGAAACCCTGTCGAGCTGTCCATCTCTGAACAGGTTCACGGCCAGCCACTTGCGCCAAGTCGATCTCATCACCAGCCAAGATCCGTCGTGTCCAGCTTCGCTACATATCTAGTAAACTTGAACCGATATGTCATCGGCGATCAACAATATCCGGTCATGATTCAACCAGTCGGGCGTTATCATTCGACAAGCTATATTCAGTCATGTTCAGTGCAACCAGCTATGTCCGCTTCAACTACAACCAGCTTCCCCTTTCTCCAGCCATGTCCAGCTCAACCAGCCCCACCCCCTTTTCCAGCTATGTTCACCTATGTTCATTTTCACCAGCCATCTCATCATCAGCTTCACCATATTGACTTCATCCGAACACATTCACCACCACTCACTTCAACACTTCGCCCGGCACACGCTCAAATCAACTCGGTAGATTCGCGAAAGAAGAAGATCGGGACGGCGTCGTCCGAGAAGTGGTATGCAAGATCGTCTCCTGCAAATGACCATCACCTCCACCACCACCTCCACCACGGCCACAACCATCATCAAAAAAGAGGGGGAAGAAAAAAAAAAGGAAAAGACGCATGGTCTAATACCCTCGGCTGAAACATATCGTCACACCATCTTCAACATCCAATCCTCCCTCTCTCATGGTATCTGTCCTCCAAATCTTCACTTGAAACCCGGCTCTCTGCAACAGGCGACGCTCAAACGGCACCCGCTAGCACAGCAAGCTCCGAAACACCACTAAGCATCGGGATCTTCACCTGCCCCGGGGAGGTCTGGCCGAAGTTGACCGTGGCCGATACCAGGTCCACGCTGCTGGTGTTGCCGATCTTGAGATTCGTCGCCTGCTGGACGGTCACCGTGCTGTTCGCGTCCGTCAGGCCGGCAGCGGCCTGATCGAAGAAGTCCTGGAGCCAGTCGTGCGCTGTGGTGGCGGCCTCGAAGCTCTCCTGCTGCAGCACGTAGAGGACGGCCGTGCGCGCAAAGTCGAGCACCGACTCGGTCACGACAAACGTCGAGGAGGACATGGGCTGGCTGCTGACGCTGGCAGAGGCTTGCGATGAGCGCGGGGCCACACGCTTCTTCTTCCTGCCAACAACCCCCCCGAGTCTGGAAAGATACCTGGGGAGAAGGTCTTGCAGAGATCCGCGTCTTTGGTTGGCTGCCGCCGCCTTTCCATCCGTGCTAATAGGCCCATCGGCTCCAACAGGGTCATCCCCTGCGCCGATCCGGGTGTCTTCATGGTCAAAGGTCAGCAACGAATTCTGGGCGATGCACGACACGTTCGCCGAGTTGAGCCTAGCGAGGATGACGGTCGCCGAGAGAGCGATGGAGTAGTTGCCGGGCGCGTCGGAGATGACGCGAGGCACGGCGCTTCCCAGCGTGGCGTTGTTGATCCGAGATGAGCCGTCCGTGGCGATCAAGTTGGACGTGACGCAGCCCCGCGAGCCTTGGATCTCGCACCCGACCCCCGAAAACCCGTTCGTGCAGATGCATGAGCACGAGTCTTCCAGCAACACGTTGATTCCGCCGTGAAGGCAGATCAGCGACTCCTCGCATTTTTGGATATCGCTCTTGGACTGGTGCTTCTTCACGACCAGCAGCTCCACGGGCACCACGACGGCTACGACTATGACGGCCAAGATGAGCAGGAAGAGGAGGACGGCAGCCCAGGGAGGCAGTCCGCAGCACCGCCGGGGCTCCCTCTTCCGCTTTTTCGATGGACCATCGGTGCCAGCGTTCGCACTTCCTTCCTTGCTACCGTTCCCGCCCACCCTCAAGAACAGCGAGTTTCGATAATTTGTCTTTCCAGGTGGCAGACCTGGCTGAGGGTAGGTAGACGGCAGGTTCGAAATGTCGGAGGATGACCGCCCATTTCCTAGGCGATGTTAGAATCTGCCTCTTCTGGGAGATGAATAGACTGCGGGAGAGGTGACTTACTGTTGGACGAGTGGCTCCCGTTCTGGAGAACGCTCTTGTCATGAGTGAAGTCAAGTTCGCCATGTCTGCTGGATGGCCGCTTGCCCGATTCGATCAAGGCGGCCAATCTCGTGGCTCGGAGGATGAGGTCCGGCAGACTGGTCAAGCTGCCCCTGGCCTCGGCCGCCCTGATGGCCTCCATGTCCAGCTTGGGCGGGCGCTTTGCCGCTCCCTGCGGGCGGGTGAGGGGCTCTGGAGAGCCAGACGCCTCTTGCCAGTCTTCCGAGTCAGAGGCGACGGAGGAGCCAAAGGTGTTGGCCCTTGTGTTGTGCGCCGGGTCCAAGGCCAGCAAGCCCGCATTGGCATCAGGCGATCGCTCCTGTGTCGGGGTGATGGAGGGATTGGCCGATCTCTCGATGAAGGAGTTGTCCGAGTGGAAGGGGTTGTTGTGTGGGGAGAGGGAGCGCATATCATGATGCTCGACGGGACTTGCCGGATGAATGTCCACATGTTCGAAACCAGGAGCGAGACCCTGGTGATGGACGTGTCCGGCGCGTGACCACTCCTCGTGGCTGGCCTCGTAGCCGCCAGAGTTGCCATAGATGAAATCGGGCATGACACCACTGGAGGCGCCCGATGCGCGAGATCCGTTGCTGGCCAACTCCTCGACGATGGGCGACACCGCTGCCGTGGTTGTGTTGTAGAAGGTCGACCAGCCACGCCTGCTGGATGGTGGCGGCCCCATCACGGAAACCCGCTTGGATGGAGCTGGCTCCTCCGGGATCTCGGAGATGCTGTCAACCTGATGAGGGGTCGATAACGGGAAGGCGACGTATCTCGCCGGCCGACGGGCTGGCTGTTGCTCGACACGTGGCTCTGGCTCTTGAGGCTTGACCGCCGCGGGGGCAGGTGGGCGGAAAGACGGAGTCGTGTCCTCGAGGTACGAGATGTCCTCCTGCGACAGGCCGTGGTCTGGACGGGGCGGCCGTTGAGGAGGCACCCGAGGGGGCTCAGGAGGCGGGACGAGAGGGGGTGCCACGGGATCGGGAGGCATGGGCCTCGGGGCACTTGGTGCGGAGAGCGGCCAGTGTTGCTCCATCGAGGGCCGGGAGATGTCTCTGCTCTCGTCGTCGAATCTCCAGTCGTCGTCGTCTGATATGGGGCTGACCCTCATGATCTCGTCGGATTCGGGTGGAACCGGTGGTGCAAGACGCCTCGGGGCCGACTCGTGCCGCGGGTCCACCTGCTGCGTGGCCTCGGGCCCGGACATAGACGCTCTCGGATGTCGAGGATGAAGCGGCGGGGAGTTTTTGCTGGGAACCGCAGGCTGTTCGGGGCTGGGGGACTCTCCAGGCGCCCGAGACGACATCGAGGGCCGCGCGCGGTCCTCGATCTGCCCTCGCCCGATCCGGCGGGTCCGGGATTTTGAAATTGACGAATCCATGGAGAACTGCAGTTTGAGGCTTTACTTATGGATGCGCTTGCCGCCAGGCAGACCAGCTGACCGGACGTGTGTGGCGTGGTCCTCGACAGCGTCAGGATGCGTGAGTCCCCGACCTTGGACAAGAATCTGGACGAGACAAGGAATTTCACGGTGGTCAGGCTATTTCAACGGCCGTGGAGGCCGAGAGAAAGAAGACAGGGCAAGGAGAGAAAATTCTGTGCAAGATGATCAGTCAAGAATCTGATTGAAGGTAAAGGGGCTGGGCATGCCCCAGGAAGGAAATAGTAGCGAATCCCGTGGCGCAGAAGCTGGGGATCTCAGGGGAGTACCTCGTCGGTTCCACGTACAGGATCCGTGATGGCGCAAATTTCGAGTCCAATTGGAGTTGCTTTCTGACGTTTATTTTCTCGAAGACGATGGCACAAACGACAGGAAGAAGAAGATAGATGGAAGAAGAGAAGGACAGAAAGAAGTAGATCAAAGAAGGGACAGATCAAAAAAAAAATCACACGAAGACAAGAAACTGCTGCTGCGCGAGGGATCAGGCGTGGAGCGGGCGAGGGAGGCCACGCAGCGTCTCGCCGAGGAAGGGTGATGGCAGGACGGATGTCGGCGGCGCGAAGGTGCAGCAGGCGGTGCCGCAGAACATGGCACGGCGTGAGCGGGGGAGGGGAATGGTTGGGCGAAGGAGGCGGATGAGTCGAGGGCGAGATCGATTGCCTTTGCAGGTCGTTGCGCAGAGAAGTGCTGGAGACGCCGAGGCCGCTGAGTCCTCTGCGGCCTTGCCGAGGACGCTTCAGGACCGCGGCAGCGGCAGCAGATGGCAGTGCTAGACGTGAGTGCGTGTGAGCAAAGCGGATGCGAGCGAGAGGATGAGAAACGAGTGGATGAGAGGATGGGAGTGGGAGTGAGGACGAGGCAAGGCAGGGAATGGCGAAGGCGCCGGTGATGGGCAGAGGCGGAGGGGATTGCGAGAACAGCGAGTCACGGCGAACGTCCCGGTTGCCAGTGAAACTCGCGATGGGGCGCTCCAAAGTGCTGCGTATTGACGAATGAGGGAGCTGAAGATGATCTGGCGGGCGGGTTCTTGCTCTGGCCATCGTCCGTGTCATGAGTGATACACGCTGGATGTGTTTGGGCCACGGGCGCGGGCAGAGGGCAGGGATTCACGGAGGGAGAGAGACGAGGGAGGGGGGGGGGGGGGGGGGGCAACAAAGCAAGATGAAGCCATCACGTACCCGAATGAAACACTCTGTTTGCCTATGCAGCCCCAGGAAGGGAAGGGGAGAAGAAGGAAAGGAAGGAAAGGAGGGAAAAGAGGGAAAAGAGGGAAAAGAGGGAAAGGAAAGGAGAGAGAGGGACAGTGAGAGAGAGAAAGAGAGAGAGAGAGAGAGAGAGACAAGGAGTAGTAGGTACTCCGTAAGAGAAAGAGAGAGAGAGAGAGAGAGAGAGAGAGAGAGACAAGGAGTAGTAGGTACTCCGTAAGAGAAAGAGAGAGAGAGAGAGAGAGAGAGAGAGAGAGCAGGGAAAGAGAGACGCACGCGGAGAAGGGAAAGGGAAGGAACGGCGGGCTGGCCCCGGGCTGGAGGAGGAGAAGGAGCGCCGGGGGAAGGTTCGACGGGCAGATCCAGAAGGAGGCCGGGGCAGGGCAGGAACGACCGGTCCGTGCTGGTACTCCGAGCTGGTACTCCAAAGAATCCCAGGGGAAGGAGGCGACCACTGCAGGTACTCGGGCCTGAGCTCGGGGTACCTCGGGATGCGGGTACCTGGACCGGGGGAGATCCAGGGACCCGTACTCGTACACCTTAGGTACTATGGTACCTGTACGGAGTACTTTGTGCTTCTCAGTGCTTTCAGTGCTTCTACACGCTGGGCTGCGCTCTGAGAGAGAAACAAACGCGAGCCATTGAATCCGTAGAATGGCGTCGGGGTCCAGGATGGCTTGGCAGTCTCGAGGATGCGCCGCCGGGGGCCGTGGGCGCCAGGGATAGAGCTCGAGGGCAGGACTAGGCCGGATGGGAGACGCGGGCTGCATTGAGTTTTCGCGGACCGAGAAGATGGAGATTGGGCCATTCGCGGGGGGGCCCAGAGCGCGTCGAGGCCTGCCAGATCGAGGGCTCTCGGTTGCTACGAGGACGAGTACTTGTACGAATGGTTGATACCAGTACGGAGTAGTAGTAGGTAGTACTAAGGTATGGAGTATATACTCAGTGGTACCGTGCGATCGTCGGGAAACACCACGGCTGCGCACCATCCTTGTGCATGTACTCCGTATCCCCTGACCTCATGCAAGGAGTCGCTCCCCGCAACACGTCGTGAAACCCCCCTGGCCGCATCCCGGATGCCACGAGGCAGCCCCGCAGGCGCATCGCTCCAGCCATCGCCATCCATCCAGCCCTTGCTGCCCCTCCTGCACCGGTGTTTCGCGCGGGATGCGGGCGACGAGAGGAAACAGATCTCGGATCGGACAGGACGTTTGTGGATTCAGTAGATCCATTGATCCATTGACTACGGAGTACTAGGTAGTGCTCCTCCATCTCACAGAGCGCACCTCTCCCGGTGGCCTCCCTCCTGCTCCTGCTCCGAGCTCGCCTCCCCCTTGAAACGGGCTCATCTCCTTCGTCGTCACCGACTGGCCGCTTCGGCATCCACCAACTCCATCCCGGCGCCTCTGCCCCGAAACGAGTACGAGTACTCCGTACAGCCGTCGACGTCCACCCAGTACTCGTACTCGTACCAACCCATCCACGTCCTCCGTCCTCCATGCAGACCTCCCCCGACTCCTCCTCTCGTCCGGAGGGACCCCTACTATGTACAAAGCCACCGGCGAAATACCGAGCACTCGAATACCCCATCTCTCCTATCCATCTACAGTACGGAGTATGAGTATCACGCCGCCCCCTTTCCGTAGACACTCGCAGTACGAGTACTCTACGAAACAAACTAAACTCCCCCCCCCCCGAAAACATCCTGCAACTCCCCCCTTCGACTCCATCCCGCCTCCCCAAGGCCAACCCTCTAGCCCCTCCACATCCAGCGTCATCCCATCGGCCCCCTCGTCCGGAGAGCATTTCCTCCATGAACATCTCCGAACCCATCGCCCTGAACGGCCCCCCAATCGCTCTGAATTGCTGACGCCAACCACTCATCTCAACGCAACCCCCCGCTCCCCCCCTCCCCCCCCCCCTTCCCCCAC
>NIGD01000010.1:371801-385353 GCA_003055185.1 Escovopsis sp. TC
TGAGCCCCTGAAATACTCGTACCATCCTCCGCACAACCCCCCGTTGAGCCCCTGGAATCACTCGTACCATCCTCCGTACAACCGCCTCACGACCTCCGTGCAACCCGCGGCCATCTCCCCATTGGACCACCTACGACCACGCCGCGTGTTTACTCCTCCTCCTGCGTCCTACAGATGGACTCCGCCCTCCGAACTTGCTACTCCTCCTCCAACCGATCCAAGGACCGGAACATCCAAGATCATGAATGGATCCACGGCTTCACATCCAGGACCAAAACATCCAAGACCACGTCATCCAAGACATCTCATCCGTCACCAAATCCATTCCTGCCTTTTCTCAAACGCCCCGCGGCGGATGCTTCAAAACCACAGACACTTCTCCAATCAATATCATTCTTCCTTTTTTTTTTTACCCTGCTAACATAGAAATAAATACATCATGGAAGTAGAATCATCCCTTCATTCCATCCCGCATGAATGCTTGCACCGTCCGTATCTTGTCTGAAAAAGGAGCCCACAGTAGAAAAACTTCATCAATCGTGATAGTCGATGATGGGGCAGAAACATAAGAAAGAAGAAGAGGTAAGAATTCGAAGAAAGACCATGGATATATCACTCAAAAGCAAGCCGTAGACTCCATGATCCTTTCCTGCCAAAAGACCCAGAGAAAAGAAAAAACAAAAGAATGAAAAGGGGGGAATCAAAAGGGAGAGGGGGGGGGGGGGGGGGGTGAGTGGCCATCGTGATGAGAAAATGAGGTCGAGGAAGAGAAAGAGAAGCGGGAAAGAAGACGAGGAGAAGACCGTGAGTGTGCATCACCATGAGGTTTCACTCCTGCACGGCATCGTGGTAGGCAGGCGGGCCGGCCTCGTGCGACTCCTCGTCCTCGAGCAGGCGCTCCTTCTCCGTCTCCGCGACAGCCGGGTCCCTCCTCAGCGGGGACCGGGCGCGGGGGCAGCCGGCGGCGTGGGCGCGAGGGCACCTGCGCCTGAAGGCGGTCACGAGGCGGTAGAGGATGCCGCAGATGAAGATTCCCACACTGTGCGCAATCTCACGTGTCAGCAGGCGATCCAGACGAGAGGGCGTCCATGCCCAAACGGGAGACCGACGGCGGTGACGAGTGGCGGTGCAATCTTGGGTAAAGGCAATGGGGAAGGGAGGCTCGGAGTACGGAGTACGGAGTACGAGTACTCCGTATTGGTTGGAGCTCGACTGGAGGAAAGGGAGAAATGGGCGACTTACAAAGCGAGCGTGACGCCGGCGGTGACACCGACGACGACGGGGAGGATGACGTGGGAAATGATGCTTCGCAGGAGACGAGCGCGCGCGTGCGCCTTGGCCGAGTAGTACGACTCGGCGTGGTGCTGGTGGTGGTGGCGCCCGCTGCCGTCAGACTGAGGGCCGGGATGACCATGCACGCGGTCGTGGGCGTGTTCGTGGCTGTGGTCGTGGGCGTGACCGTCGTCGTTGCCGTTGCCGTTGCCGTGGCCGTGAGCGTAAGCGTGAGGGTGAGGGTCGTGGTGACCGTGGCCCTGGCCGTTCCGGGCGCCGCCGCCGCACCGCGAGGCTCGCAGGATGCCCCTGAGGGCGTCGTGGAGGGTGGCCTTGACGACGCACCAGAGGGAGTCGCACTGCTCGCGGGCGGGATCGATGAGCTGGATGTTGCCGATGAGGATCTCGCCGGAGTGGGCCCTGATGAGGCCGAGCTTGACGATGGGGACGGCGTCGACGGCGCGGGGGCCGACCTCGATGACGCGGAAGACGAGGTCGATGAGCTCGATCTGCTGGTCCTCGTCGAAGGCGAGGGGGACGGTGAGGAGGCTGTAGCCGAGTCGCTGCTTCGACTCGCGACCGGTGTCGGCGACGACGGTGGTGGAGAGGTCTGCGCTCCAGGGGTCGGCCTCTGGGTAGAGCTCGAAGCCGTTGAGGAGGAGCTTGGAGCCGTCGGCGACGGAGAAGTCGAGCCTGAGGTTGGCGTTGCGGCCGCGGCACTGCCTGCAGGGGAGCTCGAGGCTCTGGTCGAGGAGGAGCTTCTGGGGCTGGAAGGGCGCGGCGGCGGCCTCGGGGAGGGAGGCAGACGCGGGGTCGGGCACGTCGGGGGCGACGTGGGGGACGATGAGGAGGGCGGACGCCGCGGCGGCGAGGAAGAGCTGGTGGAAGAGCATGGCGGTGGTGGAGTCTTGTCCTTGATGGTGAAGAGAAGAGTCGAGGACGAGATGGAGAAGAGGTCAAGGCGGGGAAGACAAGAGAGAAGGAGGGAAGAGTCGAGGAGGCGAGAAAAGAGAGAGAGAGAGAGAGAGAGAGAGAGAGAGAGAGTTGCAGTCAAGAAAGAAGAAAAGGACCGGAGATGGAACTGCCAGAGTTCGGGTCGGGGTGCTGTTGCGTTGCGAGTCCGCTGAATCCGTGCGGAGGATTCGTGGTGGAGAAGTCAGTGGGCGGGCGGGAATGGGATCAATGGAATGTCAAGACTGGGGTTGGCGGGATGGCGCGGAAGGGAGAAGAATGGAGGATGGAGGATGGACGATGATGGACGATGATGGACGATGATGGACGATGACGACGACGACTGACGACGACTGACGACAGCGTGTGGAGGCAGGCAGAAGCTGAAGGAGAGCAGCAGCGCTGGGGCCCACAGAGAGGCAGAGAGGCAGAGAGGCAGAGAGGCAGAGAGGCAGAGAGGCAGAGAGGCAGAGAGGCAGAGAGGCAGAGGCAGAGGCAGAGGCAGAGGCAGAGAACGGGCGACAAGCCACAGGCCAAAGAACTCCCAGGGAAAGCGGGCGAATCCAAGCGGCTTACCTAAGGCCGTACGAGTAACGACACTTGTACGGAGTACGGAGCACAGGAGCAGGGAGCGAGCTGCGCCTTCTCCATTGGGACGACCGTGGACGTGCTCTTTCTCCGTGTCCTGATTGGTTCGTCAGAGGCCCCGCGGTTGCTCTCGGTCGCACTCGGCGCCATTGCCGGGCCCCGCCGCACCCGCGAGGAAGGTGCTCTAGCGCCCCGTGCTCTCTGCGGGTACCTACGGAGCAGTGGGCACTCCGCAGCTTCTTCGAGTACTAACTGGGTCTCGCAGCTCCTTCCACGCTCGGTCTGACAGCTCTCACCACAGGTCTCAGCTCCTTCCATACGCGTTCAAGTACCAGTCCGGAGTACTCCGTAGCCCTGCAGAGGATTACCTCATCACTGGTCGACAATGTTGACTCAGCAATCCTCGGCACCGCGACTCCATCGTCTCCCTCCAGGGCGGCAAGCCTCCTCCATCACAGAACATCCATGGATCCGGGGCGGCCATCAGCCTCGCGGCATATCGTCCGAGACATGGGGCGGCGGCCGTGTTCATAGGGAAACCCTCTTGCCGTAGACTTCGAAGCAGCCATCACCGCAGGGGTTCTTCCATCCTCGGGCCATACGGAGTACTACTCGAGTAGATCCCCCGTCTGGCTTGCCTCGACTTGGCGGGCTCGGCCTCCTCTTCGACGCACTCGCAAAAGTATGCCCGAGAACCCGTCATCCATAGTACGGAGTACCTGCCAGGGCAATGTTGAAACAACATACGGAGTACAGGGAGGGCACTCCGCACGTAGCCGGGACCATCACAAGACTCGCACGACAGCCCTTGCATCCGTTCTTTTGCCTCTGTCCTTTCCTTCCCCAGCTACCAGGCCGCATACGCACATGTTTTCCAACAATCACATTTTGGGAGGAGGCCACCAACCCCGCTCCAGCTCCCGCGTCCATTGCCGCACCTTCCTGATCCGCGGCCATGGCGTCGGAGAATCCCCAGACTCGAGACTCGAGACTCGAGACTCGAGACTCGAGACATGATTAAGCAGTCAAACGCCTCGACGTTCGATCCCTTGATCCCTTGATCCATCACTCACCCTGCCCATTCGTCCCTTAATCCCTCGTCCCATCCTCCATCCTGTCCGTTCATCCCCTGATCCTACGATGCATCCTCCGTCCTGTCCACCATGCTTTTCCTCTTGGCCTAGCAGCCATCCATCACAGCTCTCGCAGTACTTCTTCTTCACATCCATCCAGCAAATCAAGCACCGCCCTCATCCCCTTCCCTCCAGAGAGCGGCGACCATCTTCCGCATCGCGCGACTCACTCCCGGATGAAGCCACCGCTTCGCGTTCGCCCCCCCCGCCAGCCCGTTGCTCAGGTTGGTCACGTTCTGGTGCCGATGCAAGGGCGAGTCCGCTCCCCACGGGTAATTCGGGTTATCGGGTAATTGCGCCTCGGACACCTCGACCGTGGGAACCGGGTAGGGCTTCCTCGAGTTGGATGCTGCGCCCTTGACCGTCGAGGTCATGAACGTGGTCGCGTCGCCTGCGATGATGTCAGCTTCATGGCATGTGACTGTGTGAGATGGAGGAGGAGGAAGAGGAGGAGGAGGAGGAGGAGGAGGAGGGGGAAGAGAAGGAGACTTACTGGACGAGTTCCACGAGTGGGTTTGGGTTGCGTTCCAGTGCCCAGTGCCTGTATGGTGGTGCCTGATGCTCGTCGTGTTGCACGTCGTCGACATCGAGTGCCTCGTGTGCGGCGCCGTCGTCGTCGCAGGCTTCCTCGTGCGCGTGTGCGCGTGCGAATTGTACAGCGTCGAGCACCGCTCCACCGTCGCCGTGCCGCCCACCACCACCCGGCTGCACGACGTCGCCGTCGCGCTGATGTTGGGATACCGGTACGTCCACGACGAGTGCGTGCACGTCGACGTGCTGCGGCTCGTGTTCCAGTGGGCCCCGCTCGAGAAGATCTGCGTGGTGACCGAGCCCGTCTCCGCCGGCGACGACTCCGTCACCGTGATGACCCAGGTCGAGCCGCCCGACGAGGATGTCCTGGTCGTGTTCCAGGGCGGGCTGCCCGCGGATCTGCTCTCGTTGGCGGGCGCGGATGCGGACGTCGTGATGATGATCACGGACGGCGTCTCTGTGAAGGTTGAAATCGTCAGCGTCACGAGGGACGTCGTCGTCGTCGTCTTCTCCAGCAAGGTGGTCGGGCTCGGCGCCGTCGTGTCGACCCAACTGGCCGTCACAAAAGTCCCCGTCGAGGGAATTGGGAACCCGGACGACGCTTGGCCAGAGCTCCACGGCGCGGTGACGCTGTTGATCGATGTGCCTCCGCTGATGCCGCTGCTCGCCGTCTGGTTGCCCGTTGGGAACGGGGGTTGGCTCGAGCTTGGCGGCGACACCCACGAGGTCACGACCGTGGTCTGCACCCAAGTCCCGCTCGTGATGGTCGCGGTAATCGCCGTAGGCTCCGCAGTTCCCCAGCTTGTTGCGCTTTCGACGCCGGTCGACAAGAGGGTGGAGGCCGACGTGTCCAGGCCCGTAGATGCCGACACGGTCGCCGTGGGGGAGGACGAGTTCGTAAAGGGAGCTCTGGATGTATCACTCCATACGATTGTCGTGACTGCCGTCCCCGTGATGCCCGTCACCGTGATAACTGTCCCGGTAGTTGTTCCCACGGGCAGCCCACTCGTCGCGTTGGTGAAGGGAAACGGCGCGCTCGACCCGGTCCAGCTCGTCTGGCTCTGCGTCACGACCCCTGTGCCGGAGGACCACGGCGCTGTTCCCGTGCTCAAGGGCGGACCACCCGAGGAGGTCTCCGCACGAGAGGTCCAGGCAGACTCTGTAATTGTGGTGACAAAGGTAGTCAACACGCCGGAGACCGTGGCTGTCCGCGTGATTGCTGTCCCGAAGACCGTCCTCGTTGCGTTTGTAGTAGGGAAGGGCGGGCTCGACTCGAGAGTCTTGCTCGTTCCCGTGTTGCCGCTAAGCGTGAGACTCCAGGTCGCCGTCGTGCTCGGCAGGGTGGAGTTCGAGGAGCCGGTAAAGGAGGATGCAGAAACGGTGGAGATGACCGTGATGGTGGCGTTGACCGTCTCGACCTGACTCGAGGCCTGGCCTGTGGTCCAAGTGACGTTGGGCGGTGGGAATGTCACGGAATGGCTGGGGATGCTGGACCAAGACAAGGAGGACACAGTCACAGTACCTGCCTCCGTCGCAGTGCTCTCCGGCGCGGTGGAGTTGCTGAAGGGTGGTGTATTCCCGGGATAGGTGACTGTCCGAGTGCTGATGGTCCCGGGGGCAGATGTGCCTTGGCTTGGCGCCGGAGATGTCGCTCCCCAACTTGACGTTGGAGACGAGCCTGTGCCAGTGATAGGGCCGGCTATCGACGTGGCGGCAAGGCTCGTGCCGACAAGCGTCGATGCCCAACTTGTTGAGTTTGCAGAGAAGGAAATTGTCACTGTCGAATTCGCCGACGGTGATGGGATCATGAGTGTTGTTGCTGCTGAGGTAATGAAAGATCCAGAACCCGATGCAGAAACAGATCCTGTGCCAGTCGGTTCGGCCGTCTCTGTCAAAGCTCCTGTGCTGTTTGTCCAGTGCCCAGATGTGGTAGAGCTGGCCCCAGAAACTGTCTCGGTCCCAATGTCGGTCACTGTTGAGACAATTGTTGCCGTCAACCACGTCGAGATTTCGAGAGTGGATTGGCTTGCTGCCGAAGTTGTCGAGTTGATGACTGGACCAACGGAGCTGATCATGCCAGATGAGGTGGATGTCGAGTGAAGAAGACTGGTCAGAGAGCTCACCGCCTCGGTGCTGTGTGCCGTACTTGAGACGACGGTTGTCTTGATGACAGTTCCGTTCAATGCAGACGTCCATGTGGATGTGACATTTGGTGAGGCCGAGGGAGTGCCGGACGCAGAGGATGAAGTCGTTGAAGCACCGCTCTCGGTTGAGATAGCCTCACTAGACGGCCACGGGTTCCATGTGGGAAATGTGGTCAGCTCGGAGATGATTGTGGTGACTGTCTTGGATTCAGCTGAGCTTGTGATTGTGCCCGAGAACGTGGCAGAAACTTTGCCAGTGGAAGAAGTCTCCAGCGTACTCGTGGTGTTCCGGGCAGTAGAAGAAGAGGGGGAGGCTGTCGCATTTCCAAGGGCCGAAGTGGAGCTCCAAGGAGTGATGCCGGAAGATTGAGTTGTCTCGCTTGTAGAAGCAGTGGTTGCTTCACTTGACGACCAGGGATTCCATGTTGAGAAGGTGGGCAGGAGACTCTCTGTCTCACTCATCGAGACCCCAGAAGAAGTTTTTTGGGTCGACGACGAATGGGTAGACGTGGTGACAGCTTCACTTGACGACCAGGGGTTCCATGATGAGAAGGTCGGCAGAACGCTTCCCGAAGATTCAGGAGAGGTTGTCTGGGTCTCTGAAGTCGTCTCGATGGAGGACCAGGGATTCCATGATGAGAATGTTGGCAGAACGCTTTGTGAATGGCTTGATGACATCCACGACGTGGTCTCCTTGCTGGACTTCGCAGAGCTAGAAGTGGGCGTAGCCTCGCTGGATGACCAAGGGTTCCGTGAGGAGAAGGTCGTCAGCATGCTCTGTGTCTGAGTCGTTGAAGCCTCCTCGGTAGTCAACTGTGTCGTCACTGCGGATGACGGTGTAGATGCAGCTTCGCTCGACGACCAGGGGTTCCAGGTTGGAAAGGTCGACAGTGTGTTTTGCGTCTGGCTTGAGGGCTCTGACGACGAAGTCTCCGCAGCCGTTGTCGCAGATGCAGAAGTGGTCCCTGACTCTGAGCTTGGCACAGTAGTGGAGGACTTGTGTGGCAGCGAGGTCGATGAGCCCGAGGGCGTCGAAGACCTTGTCCTCGTGAAGGAGTAGTCATCCGTGTTTGACTCCACGGACACGGTGCCAGAAGAGGACGAGACCGTGCTGCTGGCCTCATTGACGCTGCTGCTGCTGCTGCTGCTGCTTCCCGTTTCTGTGACGCTCTCAGACACTGCCGCAGATTCGGTGACAGAGACAGTAGCAGACTTGGTGGCGGAGACAGTCGTGGAGAAAGTTCCAGACACGGAGGCAGAGGCCGAAGCAGAGATGGGGACAGATATGGAGGCATTGACTGTGGCGGAAACGGTGTCGGAAACAGTCGCTGAGGTTGAACGGGAGGAAGTTGTCTTTGACGAAATCTCGGCGGACTCAGTCGAGGCCCCAGAGACGCTTTTGCTTCTAGAGACAGTTGACGTCTGGGAGGACTCCGAGAAGGAGTGGCGAGTTGTTGATGCTTGACTCGAGGTGGTTTGGGTCCCAAGAGTGCTCTCTTCGTTTGATGCCGTGGATGATTCTGCCAGAGAACGCGTTCAAACGTCAGCCAATCTATTCCAACCAAGCATTGAGAAGGTCGAGATCTTTGGATATTCAGAAGAGGGAGGAGTAGGACACATAGCGGAGAAAATGGCAAAAGGGAATCCGCCAAAGAAATCTGGGAATAGAGAAACTGAATATCACGCACCAGAAACGGAGACTGTTGATGAGACATCCGTGACCGTCGTCGTCTCGTCGCCATAAGGAGGAGGAGGATACCCGTAATCCCAGGGCGGAGGGTCTTCATAGCCGTCTCTTGGCTTCAGAATCTTCATCCTTGACGCGGCTTCTTCATCTCCTCCTAGCTGTGCAGTTCCCAGCACAGCCATCATGAGGACGGGCAGAATGCCCGCACGAAGGTGTGCGACTCTCATGATGCTGGTCACAACACGACGCGGGTGTCCAAGGATGGCGGGTTCCGTTCTCGTTCTCAGACAATATCCTATTGACGCGTCAGAACTTGGCAAAGAATGCGTCAGAGCAGAGAGATTCGAGCTCACCTTAGATTGTCTCCCTTGGCTTTGTTGCTGATAACAATTCGGACCCTCTGGATGGAAACAACACAATCAATATGAACAATAGAATGGATTAGGGATGAATCCTAGATTGTTGTGAGGGCAAGGAAGAATCAACGAGTGTAGAGAAGAGATGGGAAATCAGCGGAAGAACGTCCTTCGGACTGAAAAACAAAGCAATAATGGAGAGCGCGTTTTGAAGCCTAGGAGTCGGACAAAGTGAGAGAAAAGTGAGAAAGGGGGGGGGGAGAGAAAAGGACTGCGTCCCAAACATCAGAGGGTCGCAGGCCGAGGAGGAGGCATTCGGGACATCAATGAAGTGGCGAGCCCAACGCACCAGCCACGAAGCAACGCAGACACAGAACAAGTGCGCCGCAGAATCGAGACGCTCCATGTCCATTTAACCCGCGTTCGGGGGACCATCTGAGTGACCCGAATCCCGAGCCTCGCCGGGGCAAGGGGCCATGGGTGAAAACTGAGAGCGAGAAAGACGAGAGAAACGATGGATCTCTCTCGGTGGCATCCGAGTCACACACCAGCCCAGCTGCGTTGAGCCTTTTCCCTTCCGGCCTCTTCCCTTCCGTGAGGGTCGTGCCAGGGATCCGTCGAGTCAGCAAGCAGTGTGCAAAACAAAACAAGCCAGGAATCTCCCGAGTGCCCCGCCACGCTGATGGATCTCCGGGACATCTCGCCTGGACTTGTTCAACCCGATTCTGTGAGTTTCCCCTTGCCGTCCGACCCCCTTCCTCGGCGGGCGTCGTCACGCAAGGGCAGATGTGCTTCCCGGCGGCCCTTCCACCCAAAATGACAGGACCGCCTTGTGTTCCCTCCCCGATTGCAAGACTTCCTTCATTATCAAGCCGACAGAATACCGTCACGCGGTTTCGGCCATTCTCTCTCTCTCTCTCTCTCTCTCTCTCTCTCTCTCTCTCTCTCTCTCTCTCTCTCTCTCTCTCTCTCTCTCTTTGAAAAGAGTCTTTTCATGCCGAGTGCTCTGAAACCTGATGGCTGAAGGAAGGCAATCGGAAGGACTCCGTGAGTAGAGGCTCAGTGGAGCATCTCGATTCTCCGACCGAGATTTGAGAAGGGAAAAAAGCCGTCTCAGAGGGTCTTTGCGGCATCCAATTTTTCGACCCGGAAGCACGAGGGGTCAGGGTGAAAACGAGATCGAGGCATTTTTGCCTTTCGCCACCAACCACAAGCCTCAATCGGCCGTCTCGTCTCGTCTCACTCGGCTCGTCATGCCAGATGCCGCTGCTCGGAGTGCTTGATCAGTGCTCACTGGGAGCCTGATGATCTTCCCCGTCAGGTAGAGACTCTTCCCGTAACAGCAGGTCTACCCTTGCAAAGGCAGACAGACCGAAGATTGGAGGCAGCGGACGGTCCCACCATGCAGCTGAGGCGATACTCGTACGCGTGCTGAGGTGCAGGATCGGACTGACCGATACCTTAGATCTTGGTGTCTCCTGCAGGCCGGTCTCATACATTCTCATCGCGTGTCACCGTGGGAGTAACGGCAAAGGACTTGGTAAAGCATAGATTGCAAGTCAGTCAACACTGAATAGACAGACTCCCGTCTAAAGGATCGTCCGAAATCTCTCTGACGCTGTGGGTATCCGCGTTTGGCGTCCTGGGAACGCTTCCGTGTTGCGATGCGGACGTAGCTAGTCGGATGCAACGCAAAGCTGACCAGGGGTACCAGGACTCGAAATAGCCTATGAGCGAAGGGCACTGTTGTGAGGTCGCTTTCTGCTTCTTCCAAGGATATTCCCAAAGCGTTGAATGCCGTGTGTTTCCCCAGATTGCCTGTCGAGGCCTGTACTTGACAAACACCTCGATGTCTGTGTTGATCGCTTGTCTCCTTCCCCCTGAATCCAGACAGGCGACTCAAGGTCTCGCTCAGGCTCTTGTAGTGTAACCATAAATCAGCCTACCTGCAGGAGTAAACGAGGTTTTCTGCCCCATAGCTTGGACGCTGTTTTGAGACGTACTGTTTTCTGTCTAGATTTCAGACATCGGCTCTTCTTTTCAGCTCATCCTCATCAAAGACCATTTCTCCCGTGTTTGAGCTTAATTCCTAAGGATCAATTTTGTGTGCAAATATGCCTGCACATTGGATCAACCTCGTTGCAACTATATCTCGATCCTTCGGGCCTTTTGGCCCCCCCGCCTTCGAAGTCTGGATCTTCGTTTGCGACGAGTATGGAATTGAGGGTCTGCTCCACGGTTTCAGTGAGTGGCTTCCTGTTGAAAAATGTCAGTCGTTGTTCGCGCCGTCACTACCTCGGATGCCCAGTCTTCTCGAGTCATTGCGCAAACTCGTGTGAGGGACCATCCTCATCATTTACGAAATATCGCAAATACTCGATCGTTTCATATGGTTTCATTGCCCTGTGACCCCTCCGCCCGCCAAAGCCTTGTGTCTCCTAAGGGACAGCGTACCAGGCAAAGTCATCGAACTCCCGCCGTAATAGGAATGGCAATCAAGGATAGACCGCCCACGGCAATGCAGCATCGTCGACAACGTAGGCATGCCCGGTCGGCACTCGGGTATCCCAGAATGGTCGGGAACGCGGCGAAGGTCGAGGCCGTGAAATTGGCATGCCACAGGCTGTCGCCGTCAATTACTGCATCGCCGCCACTGATCTAGCAGCATCTATCTTGAGCGGAGATCTCCTGGATCTGATAAGAGAGGCCCCTGCCTATTGATCATTCTCAACGTCTTCGACCCTCTCCCTCAAATTTGGCGCAGTCTCGCGAGATAACGCTGAAGTATGATCTTCCAGATCGGCGGCCCAGAGAGCCGCGCCGACTTCGAAAAAGCCCCCATCACGCGCATCAGCCCGGTAATGAATCACCTAGATTTCTCGTTCTTACCAGTGTTCGTATATGTGAAGATCATTGACAGTAGTGGGATCATTTCGAGCAGCGTGGCAACAACACCGAACCTAGACCCCATCAGCCTGACCTGCATTGCCCTTCCATTGGAGATTTGCTGACGGATCCTGAAGCGGGCGTGTGGTACAGACGCACGATGTATATGAGCCCAGATGGCTGTCTAGCCATTTGGTTCTTCTCGAGGAGGACCAATTCTTGAGCTGGAAGTACTGCGAGAGAGTAATCAGCGCGCACAGGCCAAGGGAGTCAATATTGTCGACACTTACGCGATCGTGGCACACTTGTCCCCTCCTTCGGCCTGGTGTGTTCAATGTCAGAGTGAGAGAGAAAGAGAGGAATTGTTTGGCTGGCTGAATGTCTCTATGGAACGACCGCATGCTTGTCGGCCCTATCCTATCCATCGCATTATGAGCCACAAGACCTACCTTGGATAAGAGGAACATGAATGTACCGACGAGAGGAATGCAGTTCAACGGTAGATATAGGAGATATCAAAACACATCCGTCCCACCAAAATGGGGGAATGGAAATCTGCGAATCTTCCCCAATTTCTGCGTCGGGCCGTCTCCGGGATTGAGGTCACGGCCCTCTCGAACCACATCCGTGTGTCTCCTCGAGATCAAAGTGGCATCGAAAGTGTCGAGCAAAGCATGTCTCAGAAACCAGACTCTCGAGATGACGCTGATGATGGCGGAGCTCTCGCTCAAGATGAGTAGCAGAGTGGTGAAGACCGCCAACGGACCATGGACAAATAGCAGAACGGCGAACTGGGGGACATATGCAAGCGCTAGCATCAATGAGAGGACACCGACTGAAAGGCTTGTGAACGGTCCTAGCGAGCCAAGAAAGGGCCTAAGGAGGTCTCGATTCGAGAAGAAGTAGGCGATTCCCTGTCATCACCGTCAGTGGGGTGTGACGAGTGTCCATCTTCTTTGGATGCAAGAAAAGGAGCGAAGGCAAAGGTGGAGGGGGAAGAGAGTTGTTGGCAAGTCAAAAGACCCACCTTGAATGGGTAGAGATAAGCCCGACTCCTCGCATCTCGCATCATGACAGTGGCCGCATCATAATCTTCCTTTCTGTTGAACAGCACTGCGGTCAGGTCTCAGGTCTTGTCTTTGCTCAGCTCTCCAACGATGCTCAAGATTTTGTACGGCCGGAGACTCATGCCAGGGATCACCCACAGTATTGTCTGGGCCTTGCCCTCGACTGACTTGATAACGCGTCGGCTCCTGGATTTGGCCCCGCCTTCTGAAGAAGACGACTCTTGAGGATAGCCTCTCGACGTCATCTTTCCTGACGTTTGGGAAGACGCCTTCGATTGGCGGGATGTTGATGGCTCAGCCATGATGCTCGGACGGGGAGTACGAGGAAGATGAGGGGAGGGAGGAAATTGAAGCCTTGATGACGAGGAATCTGCGGACCGGACGGTGATGGCCTCAGGCAGAGCGCAGAGGCAGTGACTGAGAACGAGGGAAGGTGCGAAACGGCTACTAAGGTAAGTGCGGTGCAGGCAGCAGCTGCAGTGTTGCTTTTGGTCTCGTCGTCGAGAGGGCTGCACCTGCTCTGAAGGGGTGGATTATGATGGGACGGTCTGGAGAATGGCAGGAGCAACGGGAGCGAGAGGGGCGGCGGCAACGAGAACGGGAAGGAGCTCGGACGTGGCTCTTGCCCCGACGTCATGCACGATGGCTCTGCCGTGGAGTACATTGGGATTGGAGAAGGCGCCTCCCGGCGCGTCGTGCCGTCATTGGACGAGAGCCACCACCTCCAGCTGGCATGTGCGTCATGGCCCACAGCGAATTGCGGGGGAGCTGCCAGGGCAGGCCCCAGAGCCAACAGGGAGCGTTCCTTCCCCCCTTCCTGACTGATGCCTGGTGAATGAGCGGGCAAGAGGCACCGAGCAACTTGGGGAAAGGAGGTGGTGAGCACTGACTCCGATGGAAAGAGCCATCAGGGAGCACTGCCCCCCCCCCCCCCCCC
>NIGD01000010.1:385365-401525 GCA_003055185.1 Escovopsis sp. TC
CCCCCCCCCCCCCCCTGAATGAGGAAGGATCGAGAACGTCACCATCTCGCGACAACTTCAACTTCTCACTTCCAACTCCCCTCAACATTGTCGCGACGTAGACGGCGCGCGACACGCGGAGCACAATTCATTGCCATCGACAATCCTCGGCGCGCAGCAAAACAACGACACCACCGCCCATTTATGAGCATGGGCGGGCCAAGGGATCGCGGCAATCTCCGAGTCCGTGCGGGTGTTGGTTCGGCCTCAGTGGTCTGCCGGCTGAAAGAGCAGGGAGAGGGGTCGCAGAGCTCGCGTTCACGCCCCCGCTGTGGTGCTCGTACTGGTATCTGGAGGCGTGGATGTGTACAAGTCGGGGTGCGGCTGGATGTCCCCGGGCGGAGAGGCACGCCGTGCGTTTCCAGGACCAGCCCAGGCCATGCACTCCGGATCCAGCTTTGCCTTGCTACTCACACTCCCTGGCCCGGCATCCGAGAAATGCAGATCGAATCCAGTCTGTCCACTCAACTTCCAGATGGATTCACTACCGCATCGAGGAAATGGTCAGAGTGAGTCTCCGCGTCCGATCCCCGGCTGTCGGATGCGAACGTTGCCCAAAAGAAACAGGAAAAGGGCGGCGAGTCTGTCCAGGACAACGGTCGAGCATGAGGGCAGAAGAGCTTGCTTCAAGCGTCATTCAATAGGTGATGGGTTGCAGCCCAAGTGAAAAGATCCCCTCATGTTCCTGTATGAGCGAATTGCTAGAACGTGGAGGCTGATTTTCCATCGTCCAGAACTTCAAGCACCTAAGGAGCAGTGTCCTTGCCTCGAAGTATCAGGCTTCTAGGGATTTGCGAATAGTATTCACTCTTCTCGGCCGTCTTTTGCGAGCAGCCCAATCCCGCTCAAAATTGGTGGAGCCTGGCACCTGATGCTCCCCATACATACCGACGCGACGAAGAGACAGCTCGAGCCATTTGAAAGCAACACCTGAAGAAGAACATGTCATCGAAATTCGGAGGCTTCAGTGCCTCTGACGGGTCTCGCAACGGAGTCTCAGCTCCCCGGTTCCAGTGCATTGGATCGCTCCAAGTGATGGGGAGCTGGGGGTGTTGGGTGTGATATGAATCGGCCTATCAGGTACAGTCCACCCCCCCTGGCTCAAGACTGCTGGATCGTCGGCCCTGCTTGGGGTTGAGATGTCCCCCGCCCAACAGCCACACCGTTCGGGTAACGGTCACTAACAAAGAACCCAATTTATGGGTCAGTGCCGGATACGACGGGTCGTCTCTTCCGGGTTCTTGCTTCTATTCTACTTCCAGATTGTGGAGTCGGGACCTGCTTGAACCTGCATGGACGAGGCTTTGGACGGTGTCGCATGGCCTCGCGACGAAGGCTCTGCTCGTATCTACGGAGTCCGGACATGCTGAATATCCGTCAGAGCACCCGCCAAGAAGGATGTCTGCGCAGGGCTGAATATGGACGTCAATCCCAAGACAGGCAGAATCTATGCCACATGCACGGTGACGTAAAGAATCTTCCCCGACATCTCGAGAATAATGTCCTCGTGAGTGCTCTGATAGTTTGGTGGTCTGTGTGACGACGCTCTTGCTTTTGGCCCGTTCACCAATGTACGGAGTAGTCATGGCTAATGTACTTGCTCCGTACAGGCTGCCAATCTTAAGGCACGATGAGCAATAGCCATCTCAAAGGTAGGTTTTCTTCTTTGATAGGGGGGACGGAAGGCCGTTAGGGCAGGGAGAGCTGTGAAAGGGGTGGGGAAACATGAAGACGTATTTGCATCCCTGACAGAGCTCGGAGAACCCCATGATACATGAGATTCCCCGCCATCTTGATAATGGTTTGCCTAGCCGAGATGACAACCGGAGAGTCGGAGCTTTTACGGAGGAGAATGCCGAATCGACTTGACGCTCTCCGGTCTTCCCGCTGTCCATCCATTCATCTCGAGATGCCCGGATGCTCAGGAAGGATCGGATGCCAGCCACGGCAGGGTTGAGCCGTCCGACGGCAAGCCTGCAGCACGCAACCAAGATCCCAGGGCAATCTCGCACCCTCACCAAGACCGTCGGAAACGCAATGGAAGCCACGGTCCTGTTTTCGATATACGAGCCCTTGCACCGGCCGGAATGCAAGAAGCAAAGAGCAGACAGACACTCACCGAGCACCCCCAGTCAGTTGGGACCGGGAGTTGGTGTTGTGCCGTGGGGTTTGCTTTTTATCGATGTGGACGTTTCCTCTCCGGAGGCTCGTTACTGGTACGAGCACAAGTCCCTCCAAGAGCCGGAACGCAAGGAGTGTTAATTATGCCATGGTGAGATCTCCTCGTTCTCGCACAGACTACGGAGTACGGAATGCGGAGTCTTGGTTACTCCGTATTATAGGTCCACCGTTCATGAGTGTTCACTGGCAGCCCTATCGTACTCCATACGGAGTACTCCGTACATATCCCGTACTCGTCCTCGCATGCACACACGATGGGGCCGGCAGTGTCGGATATCGGACTCGCGTGTGCCTTCGAGCTGGCTAGCCAAATCCAGGCCGCACTCTGAAATCTCCCGCGTTGTCTTGCCCGTCACTTGCTCAACAAGGACTGCTCTTCCCCGGAGCAGGCGGACCTACGAGTTTGCGATCCTCCGTGTCAGACTACTTGACGCGCGTTCGAACAATTGCGGGGGCCGGCAAGTCTTGCTGGTCAGCGGGGAGTCGGTGAGAATGGTTCGTTGCGGTGCTTCGCTCCGCTAACATCATGGGGACTGGGACCAGGGGTTGCGGAGAATGGCTGTCCAATCCATTCCGTACGAGTACGGAGGATTTCGGACAGGTTCCTCCTCACGGAGACAGGACGCGGGATGTCCTGGTCCTCCATCCAACGAACCACTGAGTTACCACAGAGTGCGGGCATAGCAGACAATGCCGCACGTCTGTTCGGCCGCCAATGCTACCAGCTTTGGGGTACATCTCATACTTGGAGGATGCGTGGCGAAAAGAGTCGACGAGGCATTCTGTCCGAAATCCTTGGGAAGGGGCTATTGTCTCATCAGCAAAGCTGCACGGTAAGCAATCCACCTGGACGAAGAACAGAATAGCGAGTATGGAGTGCCGTTGAGAAACATGGTGGACGGCAAAGGACGGAGTACGGAGTACTAGGGACAGTGTCCGGCAATGTGGCGTCCTAGAAAGAAGACCTTTGGAAGAAAAGGTGAATCCGCAAGGGGCACGGAGTACGGATTAGGCTTGGGCCCCGACGGCAGCCAGACCGTTTGCTTATACGGAGTATGAGCACGGAGTGCGCGTACGGCACTCCGTGCTCCGTACATCCTCGTCGTGCCCGGCCTCGACACGAGGCCAGAGGGAGGCAAACTCGTTAGCCCATTTTCTCACTGACGCGGCAGGCTCGCCGTACGGAGTACAATACATCTACTCCGTACTCCGTACATATAGATCTCTAGACATCCCGATATTAACCCAGTCAAAAGCCAACAGAGGTTCGAGGATCCTTGACAGACATGACCATCGCGGACCCCGTTACTCCGAACGCATCGGTCGCACCGTGCCGGCCTGCTTCGTCTCAGTCCATCTCATCGCATACGAGGACGGAAGAACGGGTATGGCGTACGGGCATCGTCCCAATCCCAGCCCCACGTGCGACATCCGGCTCCTCGGGCTATTTACCCTTAAGCCTTCCCACAGCCCCTGACCGATTAGCCCCCCAAGTGCCGAGCGAGACAGCCCGTGCTCGCACGCAGATCATTCAAAAGCAAATTTCCACTTCCCCCACACAGTTTCCCTTTGCGGAAAAAGTAGATTCGGGCATTCGACAGCTGTGACTGGTGCGCTCGTACGAGCTCGTACTCGTTGTGGTGAACTGGTAAGCACCCACCCCCTCCTTTCCCCCGACCCCCCTCCCATACTGGTACACCTCTTTCTGCCCTCTCCAATCCCTTTTCCCCCTCCCCTCCTCCTGGTTCCCTACTCGTACTTCCCCCCCCCTCATTCCGCACTCCCTTATCCAGCACCCCCTTAGTCTTTCCTTCTTCTCATTCTCCGTACTCCGTACCCTCCCTGTTTTTGTTCTCTCGTAAGCACTGCAGAATGGCCATCTTCTCTGACTGCATAGCGTACGCGAGACAGTGTCAATACGAGTGCCGAAGCGAACCAGCCTTGGACTTCGTATATCGTACGGAGTACGGAGTACTTCGTACGGAGCTCGGAGCAACAGACGGGAGCTCCCACGGCCCCAGGAAATCGGATGTTCGCCCAGAGCAAAAATACGGGGAGTCACACGGAACACTCCGTGTGAATTGCGCTTATTCCTTGCTTTCCTCGCGTCATCATTTGGCAGTCTGCGCAGACTGTGTGGTTTGCAGGGCAGCCTCAGCACTGGAAAGTCAGAAATATACTGAAAGGGAAACTGTACGGAATACTCCGTACGCTCACTACATATCAGTCAGAAAATGAGCTGAGAGCACTCATGAGATGAGTTGGCGATTCTGAGATCAGCTATACAGAACTGGACCTTCAGCTTCGGCCGAGCTCAGACTTCGAGAAGGGATGAAGCCTGCCATCTCGTCTTTGCAGCGCGAAGACCTTCCCGCCGCCATTTGCGGTACACTCTCTACTTTCATTCTTTCGTCTCACTTTCGAGAAACTCCTGATTCGTTGCCTCGGATATTCGCCCCCTCTTCCCCCTTTTCTCCCCCTTTCTCGTTCGTGCCTGACGCCTCGGCTGTTGGATGATTGCTGACGGTTGCGATACCGCACTGCGTTGAAGAGGACGTTCAGGATCGCCGAAGGACCCGGCAAAATTACCCACGCAGGCAATGCGATTTTCGTCCCCGAGAACCCAAGCAGACGGCGATTATACAGGACCGGGTCACAGTCTGCCGGCCGGGTGCTGAACGAAGCCCATCGCTCCAAATGTCTCTGTACGAGTACCGTCTTGGCCTCGAGCGTCGGCACTTATGAGTGAGGATGGCCATACCCGAAAGACGCACGTTGATGTCGATGATCCAGACATATTAGCCCCGGCCCCGCACAGTTGGCACACACCGTCAGCCGCGTGTCGTCAAGCAGCACGGACGACCGACCGTTTCAGAATCGGTACGGCACGATGAGCTTGTCCGGCAGATGGCGATGACGCCCTCGACTCCTCGCGAACCCACGGAGCACTTTCCGAAAAGAGTCGTCGTCCGGATCGCGGACGCTTACGAGCAGGCGTGCGAGCAGCGGTACGCTGAGGACCATTCGGGTCAATTCGACGATTTCCCTCTTTCGAGTGCTCCGTACTCGCAGAGGGCGAGGGGTGCCCGTCCTGCTCATGGCCGTCCCATGTTCGGGATCGGTACGGAGTAGAAGCCGTGGTTCCCAGCAGACGGATCGCCTTCTCCGTTCTGTTGGATCCGTGTCAGAGCCCTGGGCCAAGACGTGGTCAAAGGCGGAGCTCTCTCGGTGTTGCAAGCAGGATCCGGATTACGGGGGTGCAATCACGGAGTTACGTGTGTGAGGAAGGAAGATCGTGAGAGAACGCGGCAGTGGCCTGCGGGACAACGTGCGCAGCGCATCTATCCCAGAGCCGAGTGCATCTGAGTCTCGGGCCTTACATCCGGATTACTGGTACTCCGTCCGGACTACGAACTCTGTGCAATCTTTCACCCGGCCTCCCTCCGACGACGACGAAGCAATCCACTCCGTAGATGGCTTTCGAGCTCGGAGAAGAGTTGCGGCAGGATGGCCGCCCTTGTTTCCCGCTTACTGAACACCGCTGCGCAATGAGCCCCACCCCAGGAAGCATACGAGTACGAGTACGAGTACGGATCACTCGCACTGGTAAGAGACGACGCGAGGTTCTAGAACAGCATACCGGTATGCGGCGCCCGGCCCCCCCAAGACAAACTCCAACGGTGGTCTCCGACGATCGCGATCTCCCCATCCGCGGGGTCACACCCAGTACCGTATGAAACAAGGGATGTCAGCACCGCGAAGTACGAGTGCTCTCATGATCTCTGCAATGTCTTTTTTTGGGCCGGCTGTCTTTCTTCTTTCGGAATATGCACGGGTACGAGTTCCAGCCCGGAGCCCGGAGAATAAGGGCGATATTTAGCCCCTATCTTGACGTACGAGTACGGGGGTAAAATTTGCCCCCCTCTTTCGGGTTGTTTTCTTTCTTTCAGGGGCATGTTGATGTTCGTCCTAATTTCCATTAGCTCTCCCGTTGGAGATCCAACTCAGGCTTGAACGGACGGATTGCGTACGGAGTACGGAGTACGGAGTACATGTACTCGTATGCGTGGTGCAAGTGGTGTGTCATGTCCTGTACATGTACCGTGCAGATGCGAGCATATACGAGTACCAGTACGGAGTACGGTATACTCTTTCAGAATGAGGAAAGTGCGCTCGGCAGTCGCGCTTTCTGTGCGAGATGTCGTGTCGGGGCAGGAGCTTTCGGCTATCGCGCGCCTGCCATGCGAGGAGGGAATGTTTGGAGTCGAGGTTGACGGGTAAGGGCAGGCGCATTCGACACACGCTCTTGCCCGTTGCGCACATGCTACTACGTAGTACCTAGTATAGTACCTACGAGGTACGAACCCTCGTACATGTACGAGCAGTACTGCGCATGAGCGTCAGACACTGCTTTGGGGGGCCTATGATGGACACCTCTGGATGGATCATGGATCTGTTGATACGTTGTGCGGGGTACATTGGCAGAGGTACGAGTACGCTCCGGGTGGAAGAGCACATGAAAGGGGCGGTATGATCGGTGAGGACGGAATGCCTCGTTGAAAGTTGGACGGACTGCGCGAGTTCGTGGGCAAACATTGATAACAATTTGCGACGGGAGCGGTGCGAAAGGCTGATTTCGGAGGAGCGAATGACTCCATGAAGGCCGGAGCACGGCCCGTACGGAGGGCCGCATGGTCGGACCGCCTGATGCAGTCGACGCGAGATTACGGAGAGGTTCGTGGGGGAGTCGGAGGTCGATGGCGGCAAGCGAGCCAGCCAGTAAGGAATTCCGGCATAAACCTTTTCCCGGGCGCTCCAGATTTGCGGCGAGCAGAAGGGCTGGAAGGCAATACATGTACTCGCGAGGCGACGAATGGAAGGGTGTAGGTCTGGGTCGGCCAAGCAACGACGAGTGGAAGAAGATTACTAATGTACGAAGTACGGAGTACGAGTACTCCGTACTACGAAGCATCTCGAGCCGGGCCAATCCAAGAAATGCGTCGAGAAAGGCAGGAAGCCTTGCCAGTCGGCCAATCAGAGAATTCAGGGTAACGGATTACGAAGCATTGCGAGCCGGCCAATCAGAGTATTGTGGAGAGAAATTGCAAGCGGTGCGAGCTGGCGAATTAGGCATTTGCAGAATCATTGCTCCGTGTGAGGCATTGCGAGCTCGTCAGTCTGGCATTAGGGGGAAATTTTGGTGTGCACTGTGAAGCATCCATGGATCGAGGACTGGGTGACTACATGTACGAGTACGCACTATCTTTGAGCTGGCCAATCAAAGAATTCGGCATACGGAGTACGTAGCACCTTACTCCGTACATGTACTCCGTACGAGATCCCAAATGTCCCTAATCAGGTGGAGCATTGCGTCCCTTCTGGAGAACCTTGCGAGCGGGCCAATGAGAGCCTGAGAGCTGAAACCCATGCAAGGCAGCCGACGTGAGATCCATCTAGATGCAAGCAGCGAGGTCTGAGACCGCTCCGAGCTGACCAATCAAGACTGTCAAGCCCTGATTATGTACTCACAAGATGACCAGGAGACCGAGTACGCGTACTCCGTACGAGTACGAGAATTGCGGAGTAATGCCAGGTACCTCCTAAGTGCTGGGTGCCACTATCATTGGGGCCCACTTCTCGATCACCTTACTCCGTACTCCTGGATTCGGGACACACGCGAATCCCGAGCGGACGAATCGAACCCTCCGCTGTCATCCCTTGCAAAGTCCCTCCTTGCCGAGCCGCTCAATTCCCAACGGGAGATTTCCGGCCTAATATTTGGCTGAGCCAGCGAATACAAGAACATGTACGGAGTACTAACGAGTACGGAGTTAGGAGACCATAAGCGCAAGATCCCAATGTCTAGCCGACCAATCAGACAAGCCCGCTCGTACTGACTTGGTCTCGCACTTGTACGAGAGGCACGACACGATGCTCCTTCCCGTACCGGAACTCGTAGAGGCAGCGTTTCCCAAGCCAGCCAATCAGAGACCCCGGCCCGAACCCTTTTCGACCAAAATGCCTGGGGCGCAGGCTTGGGCAGCAGCTCCACTCCGAGGTGTTGGTACGAGTACCTGTACTACTCGTATTACGAGACTGGAGGTTCTGGCTACATACCAGGTAAGTCCAGCTCTGCCAGCTTGTTCGAGCTCGAGCTTCCCCCCGCCGTCTCGAGCAGGATGAGTCAGCCAGGGCGCGCGCCATCGACCTTCTCTCCAGCCCCTTAAGCCTCTCGACACCATCAACAGCGTCATTCCTGCATGCCAACGCCAGATGCCAACGCCAGATGCCAATGCCAAATGCCATTGCCAGAGACTCTCGAATCCCCACGACACCCGCAATGCTGCGTCTTCGGCTCGCAGCCGGCGCCGCGTGTCTCGGCCACGCACGTGTCGCATCCTGCGCCCGCTCCCACATTCCCCACGGCTGGGTCTTAGATTCCCACATTCCAACAGCACCCGCGAGGCAACGTCGCCTGCTGGGGACTGTGCATAGCTGGATCGTCCCTTTGCTTCATCGCAGCGATGCGATGAGCGTCCAGATGAAGCCGTCAGCGAAACACAGTCTGGACCGCACGGGGTGATTCTGCCGTGTGCGGGACCACGCGTACGAGTACGAGTACCAGGACGAAGTATGGAGTAGTGCTCCATACTCGTAGTAGTTACTGGTATGTGCTCGCATTGGCCATCCTTATGCTGCGATGATGAGGTTGAGTACGAGTCCCGAGTACAGAGCACGGTACTCCGTATACAAGGAAGGGGGGGCAGCTGGAAGACAGGTTGTCCTGGACTTGATCCCCGAGATCCCAATTTCGGGACCCTACCCTCGGGAACATCACAGGGGTATCCTGTGCGGCAGAGGAGCGTCCAGGTGCGAATTCGAGCGCTCGTACGGAGTACTCCGTACTCCGTACGGTCTCACGGGAGGGTGCTCTGCCAAGTCGACCCCATGCTAACCAGTATCTCTCAGGGCGTATCGCACGGAGTGCTCATGGTTTGCAGGTCAACCACCCCCCCACCCTCCTGGAGATCCCCTCCGAAAACAAGCGCGTGGGCATGTGTGCGCGCCCTCTCCCTTCTCGCCCTTCCCGAGGCGAGCCATGGCTTGGCTTTTTCTGCGGGGTCGATCCACGGTCCCGATCTTTTTTGCACGGTCCTGGGACGGCACTATGTCCTCCATGCGGGCTGAGCAGCGATGAACAAGGACAGCTGCGGCTGTCGGAGGTAAAGAATACAATGGGCGAATGCTCGGATCCGTCAGACACGCCCTGCTCCCGACTTTTCGGAGTAAACCACTAATTACCCTTCCTCCAAAAGTCGGAGTAACCCACTGATTTCCCCTCTTCCCAAACAGATCAAAGCCCAAGAGTACTCCGTATGTACGGAGTATTATCCTCCCTCTCTTGCTTCCCTTCCCTCTTCCCCTCTCTCACCTTCTTTTCTTTGAATGCCCGCGGCGGCCAGCCATCCCCCTTTCCCCACTTCCGCCCTCGTCCCCTTTCTTTTGACTTCAGGGACAACGAGATACGGGATCTTTCCCCGCTTTTGCCTCGCTGGTCAAGCATAAAGTTCATGCCCGCGCTGATTTTATGGGGCATCGGGGCCAACGAGAGCTGGACAAGCAGAACTTAAGTCGATGCTTCTAGGTGCAGCAGGACGTCCGCAGGGCGGCTTTTGAAGGCGGGAAGCGCTTCCAATCCGAGGGGTACGAGTACGAGTACGAGTACGAGTACGACAACTCGCCCGGGGGCCTGTGATTCCTCGAGATTGGATGGTGTGGAGATTGCCAAAATCCAAAAGAGAGTTTGGGAAGCCGGCGACTGGTCGTCTCACCAGTGCAATTCCGTGGCAGCGCGAGTACCTTTTCAGCTTCATCACGCGTGTGAGATACATTTGATGCAAGACCGAGCGCACCACAGAAGGACGCGGGCGGATCATTCCGTGTGGACGTGCTCGTACGGAGTACTGGCCCGGAGTCCCTGCCCACAGGGAGACTGGCTGCCGGTGGGCCACCCATATCACCGACGACTGGAGCTGCGCGGGTGGTGGCAACGGAAGATCGATACCCGTCCACTGCCAGCACGTCTGCGTCTCACGCCCCGCCTGCCTCCTCCGCATTAGCGCAGCCTTCGCTCACCCGCTGGTGACGATCGAGCTGCCGTTCCCAATCGCGTCGACCAAGGCGACACCACCTGTTGCCAAAAGGAAGGGGGAGAAACACTTGGCCATTAGAGGCCTCTTCCTCCTCAAAGCGTGGTTGCCTGGATTGGATGCAGCAGCGAAAAGGGGGGAAGGGGAGAAGAGGGTGGAGAGGAGAATGAAAGGGAGGGGGGGGACGACGCCTTCAATGCAATCGCCCGCATCAGCTGAAACACATCTTCGAGCTCTACGGATTACGGAGTACGAGTACGAGGACCAGTATGCTTCGAGAACGGGGGTCCAAAGCGGGTGGGGGCTCTTGGGGCCCTTCGTCAGCTTGGGGCGCGCACGGAGCGGGCTTCTTGCAGTACCGACCCCGAGAATTCGGAGTCTCCAGGGGGGCCCACTGTTGGCAAGGTTTACCTCGCCGGAAAAGGCTTTCGAGGTCCGCAGGACGATTGGGAATGATCAGTCTTCTGGGTTCACCGAGTCGGAGTGGCAAAGTCGTCCTCACCGGACGGTATGAGTCGCGGAATACGATCATACGAAGCGTCCAATACACGAGAATTTCTTCCAGATTTCGCGACCTTGAGCGTACGGCATGAGCCGTGCAATTTGATTTTTCGATGCGACCACTGCCCCGGATTCCGCAATCCATCCTCTGTGCGACGTGCCGATCGAGAGGAGATGGAAACACTTCATAAGGGGCCGGGCCACCGTCGCGGACTCAGCCCATCTTCTCTCGCTGAAGCACCTTCTCCCCTCTCGGCAGTCATCTTCTCTCGTTGTGCGGATCGACCATCTTCTCTCACTAGACCATCTTCTCTCGCTAGATCGCTCATGCCTTACGGCTTACGACCAAATCGACACTCCGCATACCAACCGAGGTCCGGACCGTCTTCCACGGCCCCCTCCCCCCTATACCTCACCGAGGGGCAAAAAGCTTCAAGCTTCAGGCTTCAAGCTTCAAGCTCACCTCCCTCCCGTCATTCTCTCGGCCTTATCCTAAAAGCCAAAGCTCTCGGCATGGCTTGTCTCCGTCGGAGGTCTCCACAGTTTTCACATCGCACGGGCGGAAAAGTCGCCCCTCTCTCTGCGCGATAGGCTTTCGATTGGCGCCGTGAGGCGAAACAAAGCCCCCCCCCCCCATCCCCCCCAAGCGGAGCATTTGCGCCTTTCGAAACTCTGTTCCCTCTGTCGCCCACTCACCACCGCCATTTTTTGGCTTTTTGTTTTCTCTTCCCTCTCTCAGCACCTTGTGATTACTTATACGGAGTGCCCTGTACGGAGCACTTCCTACAGAGAGCGGAGCACGGATTACTGATGAGCGCGATGGGCGGGTCTCGAAGGGTGCCCTCTTTTACGAGCCGCAGTGCATTTGCACTTGTACAAGTACTGGAGCAGGGAGGAGATCACGACTTTCGTCATTGGTACCGTACTTCGCACGCCAAGGTACGGAGTACGACCAGTACTCAGCACAGAAAGGGGGGCCCCGCCAGAGGGGCGGAGTGGGATGGAGGAGTGGACGGTGACAGTGCTGTGTCTGGCCCTATTCCAGCTGGTGGTGCAGCCTCTCCGTTACGAATCCTATCCCCGCCCCTTTTTCCCCTCTGTCCTGCTTCCCCGCCACTTACAGCAGACCCTCCACAGGCAAGTCTTGGGGGAGGGGCAGGACGAGCTGAATCTTGATGCAGGTCGGGCGGCCAGTGAGGTTCGCGGCGATCGAGTCAGTGCCTGTTCGGAGCAGCTGTCAAAACGAGGTCTACAGCTCCGCGAGGCGCTGCGCGTCACATCGAATTAGACGTACGCACACGATAGAGCCGGCCATTTGCGTTCGCCCGCACTCACGCTTCGATTTTCTCTCCGAAAGCCGGTCCCCCCCCCTCGCCTTCGATGCGTCCCCTTCTTGTGATTCGGCTCTTCCACAATCAGCACCTTGGAGAATTTGCTACGATTTGCATCTACTGGTCCTCCGTACGGAGCGCGGCAAGGCTACCTCTTCTGTTTTGGCGGGACTGGCATGCAAAACCCCTAACAGGAATGAGGTCGTTTACGAGGCTTTGCCCAGGTGTCAGCAATGCAGACTACTACTCGTGGTAAATGTAACAACAACGGCAGCAGCAGCAGCAGCAGCAGAATCAGCAGCAGCAGCAGAATCAGCCGCACAAGCAGTCTCAACCAAGACAAGTACGCCGTACAGCTCTTGAGAAACAACGAAAAAGGGGTCGAAGTTCAGCGACTCCATCCGTTTAGGGAAAATCCTCCAACAAAGGGGCCCTATGACGGAACAGTCCGTAATCCGTACCTTGGTGCGGAGGACGGGTAGGGCACGGAAGGCAGGATAATACCACGGGTACGGAGTACATACGAGCTCGAACAGGCGTCGCGGCGCGTCACCAGGAAAGGGAGGACGAGCATGATTGGCTCTGCCGTACCTCGTAACGGGGGACAGGCCGCCTCGCAAAGCTTAAAGGGGAAGAAGCGGAAGCACTCGACAGCAGAGCCTTCTGAGGAAAACAGGGGATGTGGGGGGATGAGGGTTTCGGGCGTGTCGCTGGCGGCCGGGGTCCAGCCTGTTTCCCTTGTGCTCTTGTCCCTGCCCGACGCCCGCCCGGCACTCTGGCAGGCTGTCTGGCGCCGTCCCATCAATATTTCCTGTCCCGGCAAGAGCACCGCTTTCCTCTTCGGGCAAGAACATCGAAGCGGAGGAGGGGGGGGGCCAAGGGAAATCCGCAGGGACGGGAGTGACAGTCTGCTGGTATGCCCTCCATGCTCCGCGCTGCGTGCTCGACCCCGTGCGGGAGGGTGTGCGGATACGCAGTGTTCAATGAGAGTGGGCGCCTCGTACTCTCCTGCCCGAGCATGGAGTACTCGTACGGAGTACGGAGTATGAGGACGATGGATGATGGATGTGTGGAGGGATGATGCTGCGTCTTACGAGTACGAGTACGAGTATGGAGGACTCGTACGGAGTACTCCGTACTTACACTTCACACGCACCCCCCTCTTCCTTCTTCTCACTCTCCATTCTGTCTTCTTTACCTCCCCTCCACCACTTCTCGCGTGGAGCGCTGCGTCTCTTGCATCGGGGCCGGGAGGATGGCGGGTGGGAGACAGCGGCAGCATTCCGTAGCCCCCGTCACGATCGGGCTACCAGTGCTCCGTACCCGTGCCGGCTGTGGAGCACCCCGTGCTTGTGCGAGCACATACCGGTTAGGGGATATGTTCGTATCGAGCTCCCTGCCCTCGCACGATCACGATCACACTGAACTGCCGTACGGAGGACGATTTTGGTACGGAGTACGGAGTACGGAGTACCGAGTACGGGATAGGGATCCACGATCCCGCATGATGGATGACGGCGTAAAGGTAAGTACTGCTAAGTACTCCGCATGCATGTATTTATCTCCCGCGTCTTCTCTTTTTCTTTTCTTTTTTGGGTCTGATGGGACTGATCACACCAATTATCCCCTTTTTGTTTCGTACTCGTATGCCCCCGCACGGCATTCGGGCCTGCGTCTCGATGCCGAGGTGTATCGGATATGCACGACGGGAGTACGGAGTGCTCCGTCTGGAGTCCAGAGTCCAAAATACTTTGTGCTTGGTGCAAATTACTGCTAAATACTCCGCGCTACTCCCTACTCCCTACTACTCCGTACACTGACCGAAATCTGCCAGTGTGCATTATCCAGCTTACATGCATTTACCGCGTGCGGTAGCCGGACTGACTGGGCACTAGGCATGGGGCACGGAGAAGCACCGAGTCTACGGAGCACGGAGGAAGCACTTGAGTGTATGGAGTATGAACGCTTGTCCATGCTTCTCCAGGAGAGCTGCGGGGAGGGGGGGGGGGGCGAACCCGACGAGCTGACGAGCTCCCCTTTCACGGACGAGCTGCCTGCATGGGGGCCCTCGTCCCGATGGGCTGGAGCTGGGGCAGTCCGAGCGGAGAGGGTGGCGGTCCTAGCAATGCGTGCATGGGTGGACGGAGGTTCGTGGCCCCTGGTGCATGGCGTCCCTCCCTCCTGTCCCTACTGCCTACGAGTACATACTCCCTGTGCCGCGCCGAGGACCCCCTGTGGCGACGGGATGCCCAAACCCTGGGGGGATATGAGCGACCCTGTTGCATCGAGATCTCTGCCCCCACTCGATGGTTCTCTTGCTCGATCGAATCTCAGACACGCTCGCGTCACTGAGCGGCATGTGAGTTTTCCAAAATCTGGCCTCCACCTCTCCGTGCCTACGAGTAGTACTCTTCACCACCGGTTTTGACTCGGGTCTGCGCATACGGAGTACATAGTACTAACATGTACGAGTACGAGTACTCGTAGTCTGTGCTGACACTTCCCCCGGCAGGCCATGCGACCCTTCCAAGCCCTTTCCCAACAAGGCCAGAGGATGAAGTGCCCGAGCAGCTGCATAACGTACAAAGCACTACTCCGCAGTGCTCGTGCTCGTGCTCGTGCTCGTGCTCGTGCTCGTGCCAGTACTCCGTACGAGAACGAGAACGAGTACTGGGAGTCGGTGCAGCAGGAATCCCTCCATTCCTCACGCCCCTCCCCAGCGCCTCCGGCCCAATCGCAACGACTCCATGCTGGGCCCACATCGCTCGCATCGACGCTGGCATCGACGCTAGGCCAGAGCCGGGATGGGAGACTCGCCCTAGCTGAAGTAGACTTTGGGAAGCAGGAACATGCCTGAGGGGAGGAAATAAGGGCCTCAAGCTGTGATCGTGCTGGTACGAGTACGGGTACGGGTGCTCGTGCGGAGGGGCTCTGCGCTGCGTGCTCCGAGGTTGTACTACTACTCTTACGGAGTACGGAGTAGTAGGTGAGTATATGGGCGTCGTCGACTGCGAGCTCGCAGCACATCCGTGGAGTCGTCATACCGGCAATACCACTGGGCGGGAGGCATCCGAGCGTTGCGAGCTCTGGCATCTAGATGGGTCGATCTGCGAATTCACATGTGCTCAGCAGGCGCGAGCATACTACGAGCACTACTAGTACTCCGTAGTAGTCTTCTATGGAGTGCGGCGTTCCAATTCTGCCCCTTCCTACGCAGGACTACCTACTCCGTACTCCGTACTACCACAACTAACTACAGTACGGAGTAGTAGGTACGAGTACCTAATGGCAACCGCCCTCCACGCTTGAAGGCATCTCGTACTCGTACACGTCCGCAGACGAGCATCTTGGAAGGTTTGTAGGTACCCCGTACGGAGCACTCCGTAGAGCCTCCTCTTTTGACTCGGGACTACTGGGGCACGACCACGGCACTACCAGCCCCAGTGACGCTCTCGCCCGAGATCTTGCCTCTTCCGGCATGTGCACGGGGCAACTTGGACAACCTCGACGGAGGCTCAGCACGGGCTGCGGACGAACACACGGGTGGGTTTGCGAGCGGGCCTGGGTACTCGTACTCCGTAGGTACTCGTACTGGTACTGGTCCTCCGTACGGAGTATGAGTACGACCATTACCCCAGACTTGGCTGGATGGATTCCTCCACGAGGGGCACGGAGTACGGAGCATGGAGTACGGAGCATGGAGGCAACCGAGCGGAGAGGCCAGATGCCGTCCTCCGCATCCCAAACTGGTATGTGTACTCCGTATATACGGGGGACGCAGCGCCCAAAGGCATGGGCGATCGGGCTCAGCCCTGCCCTGCGCTGCCTCGGATGTCGCTGGGCCGGGCTTGAGCGTTTCTGTCTCTTCCTCCGAGTACGAGTACAAGTATGTACGGAGTACTGTCAGCTCACATCAGCTCGGGGGGGGAAGGGGGGGGGGGGTGGAAGCATACGGGGT
>NIGD01000010.1:405683-416783 GCA_003055185.1 Escovopsis sp. TC
GGGGGAGAGACTCGAAAGGGGACGACCGTAACGGGATACCCGGAGGGGTATGGGTCGAGCGATCAAGGGCATTGTTGTGAACAGCAATGGTATTGAATGTGCTTATTGTGCGCTTGTGTCGAGACATGTGGTATCATATGTGAAGGTGTGAAGTGATTTGAGAGGATACGTCACTGGGTGTGTGTGCTTGTGTCGAAAGGATATATGTACTTGTGTTGAGGATATGCGAAGGTGTTGAGAGGATATATGTACTTAGTACTACTTAGTACTTGTGTTGAGAGTATACATGTACTCGTCGGGTTGTCCTACTATTGAGAGGATATATGTACTGAGGTGCGTCCTTGTGTGTCGAGAGGATACTACACATACCCACCGGGCCTAGGGGTGTTTCTAGGGAAGGGAAGGTCAAAGGGGATGCTCTCCGCTAGATTTGCCGCTGCGACTGAAGGGTTCCTCAGACGTCCTGAAGAGAAGGCCTTCCTACGAAGGGAAGAGTGCTCCTAGAAGGCAAGAACGTGCTTCTCAACAGCGAACAAAAGATCCCTAGAGAGGGCAGATCCTCCTAGAAGCTGCGTCGTATACTTGTTCGAGACGGTCCCTGCGGGGTCTTTCCCTATAGGGGGGACTGGGGAGGTCCCCCACAACACCATGGGGCGTGGGTACTTGTGTTGAGAGGATATGCGTACAGTAGGTGTTGTGGAAAGAGGGAGAGGAGAGGATTTGCATTGGATGCTTTTGGGGTTGTAGCGGAGACACGTACTTTGGAAGGTTGAGAGGATGCTGGCTGTGTCTGGAGGGCGATAGGGTCGTGACATGGGCGTGGGGGGGAGGGCAGCACATAGAGTGAGGGCATCAAATGGAGTGAGGGCAGGTAGGTGGATGTTGGTGAGGGCATCATATGGGCGTTGAGGGAGGGCATCGCATGGAGTGAGGGCAGTAACGGAGTACAAAGGTGTTGGTGAGGGCATCACATGAGGACAGGTAGATGGGGAATAGGGAGGGCATTACATGAAGTTCAAGGCAGGTAGATGTGTGTTGGCGAGGGCATCACATGAAATGAGGGCATCACGTCAAGTGAGGGCAATTACTTGGGAGTTAGGGAGGGCGTCACATGGAGTGAAGGCACGGTAGCACATCATACATGTAGTACAGGGGACGGCAGATGCATTTACGGGATGAGTGCGTAGATGCCTCGATTCGAGGGGCTGATGGTCTTGCTGGATTCAAGTGGCTGGTGGACGGAGTACGTGGGACTGGTTTGCAATGGCTGGCGGGTGCTCGGGATGGCGTGGCTTGCACGCTCAGGGGGTGGCTTGCTGGGGCTTGCTGGGGCTTGGCCAGCGTCTTGACTAGGTCTTGACTAGAGCTTGGGTATGGAGCTTGTCAGGAGCGTGCCGCTTGTCGGGAGCTTGTGAGGAGCTTGTCAGGAGCTTGTCTGTGGCTTGCGTCTGGCTTGTTGATCGCTTGTCTGGAGTTTGTCTAGAGCATGAGCTTGTCTAGAGCTTGTCAGGAGCGTGCTGCTTGTCGGGAGCTTGTCAGGAGCTTGTTAGGACCTTGTTTAAAGCTTGTCTCTGGCTTGCGTCTAGCTTGATGATCGCTTGTCTAGAGCTTGTCTAGAGCATGAGCTTGCTTGGAGCTTGTCAGGAGCGTGCCGCTTGTCGGGAGCTTGTCAGGAGCTTGTCAGGAGCTTGTCTAAAGCTTGTCTCTGGCTTGCGTCTGGCTTAATGATCGCTTGTCTAGAGCTTGTCTAGAGCATGACTTTACTCGGAGCCTGTCTAGAGCTTGTTTGGAGCTTGTCTGGAGCTTGCGTCTGGCCTAATTATCGCTTGTCTGGAGACTGTCTAGAGCATGAGTTTACTCGGAGCCTGTCTGGAGCTTGTCTGGAGCTTGTCTGGAGCTTGCTGGAGCTTGCGTGAGGCTTGGATCCGGTCTTGGATCCGTTCTCTGGATCTGGTCTTCGGTCTGGTCTTGGATCTGAGTGTGCCTGGAGCTTGCGTGGGGCTAACCCATGGCTTGTTTGGAGCGTGCGTGTGGCGTGGTTTCAGACTTCTTTGGTCTTGGAAGTTTTGGTTGGGCTGGGTTGGTCTTTGTTGAAGGCTTAGTTGGCCTTCTTTGGCCTTCTTTGGTCTTCTTTGGTCTTCTTTGGTCTTCTTTGGTCTTCTTTGGTCTTCTTTGGTCTTCTTTGGTCTTCTTTGGTCTTCTTTGGTCTTCTTTGGTCTTCTTTGGTCTTCTTTGGTCTTCTTTGGTCTTGTTTTTGGCTCTATTAGGCTTGTTTGGGCTTGTTTGGGCTTGTTTGGGCTTGTTTGGGCTTGTTTGGGCTTGGATCTGGTCTTGGATCTGATCTTGGATCTTATCTTGAGGTCTGGTCTTGGTTCTGGTCTTTAGGTCTGGTCTTGGATCTGGTCTTCGATCTGGTCTTGCCTCGTGAGGCTTGGATCTGGCCTTGTATATGGTCCTGGTTGATCTTGGTTGGTCTTGGTTGGTCTTTTTGAGGATTTGGTTGAAGACTTGATTGGTCTTGGTCGAAAAGTATGGGAAGGCTTGGTTGGTCTTGGGCGACGGCTTGGTTGGTCTTGGTTCTGGTCTTGGTTCTGGTCGAGAGGCAGAACGGTAGGACAGAAGAAAGAAGGAGGAGACATGTGAAAAAGGTAGACAAGCCAGGACCGCCACACGATACTAGAGACAGAGGCAGATGTTACGAAGAAGGATGAGAAGACAAGAGAAGAGTCTAGGGGCCTTATTACTGTAGGGTCCTTCCCAGGTAGTAGGAGCGCCTCAATGTCCCACGCCAACAATTGCTAGCAAGCACCGAGTAATGGGCATAATGGTCGGTCGAAGCATCGCTTGTTCTGAACCGCATCCACGATGAATAGGTTCTGATTTTTATCACATGGATGCAAAAAGGCGCATGCAGTTTGAGAGGAAGGTGCCCGTTTTGTATTTTTCAACTTAATTGTTACAGGAGAAGGGGAAGGGGAAGATGCAAGTGGAAGAGGGGAGAACAAGGAAAGGGACGGTGGATTTACATACTGATGGAAGAGGACGTATGATAGGGTGAAGAGGATGGTTGGTGATGGCTCCAGCGTGGTCTGTCGACGACTATATCTGAAGGTCTTGCGGTTGTCTGCGACGTCACCTAATAGTCGGCTGCACGTGGGTTGAAGGACCCTTTTGTGTAATCTCACAGGACGTGTGGTTCATCTCACGTTGACCTTGGGACGTCTGTCTGACGGATGTGACAGGCTTCATCTGACGGTTGTATAGGCAGGCTTCATCTGACGGTTGTGTACGTGGCAGGTCATCTCGGAACTAACTTGACATTTTGGGGACGATTCATTTGGCGGTTGAGTGTGACTTCATCTCACGTGCGTTTGAGTCCATCTCACGGTTGGCTTGGGACAATCTGTCTTGTGGGTGTCAGCGGCATGGCAACGGTTTTTGAGGATCATTCGAGACTCCAAGTTCTTAATGCGAAGCAGAGGTCATCTGTCGGTTGTGTATGGCTTTATCTGGCGAATTGTTCGACGGTCAATTGGGGAGTTGTCATGGCTTCACGTGAAGGTTGATGAATGACGGTTTGTCTGCCGGTAGTGCGAGATGGTCTATGGGTCGTCCACGAGGAAGGCTGGAGTATATCGGCGAATCTGTTCACTTGATTGCTGGACAGGCTGGGATGCTCGGGGACTTGGCATGTGTCGATGGGCAACTTGAGCTCGGTCAGGTCGGGTCAGATAGGCAAGATGGCATCGGGTTTCTCAGTATGTAAAGGTAGTGGTGGGCAGGCAAGGCAAGGCGTGTAAGCTGGGACGTCGAGGTGAACCTTGATGGCAATCTGGATAGATGCTGCGAGGATCGACGGACGCGATCTGGACTCTTCTGAGCCGAGACGGACCTGTGGCTTCGGGGAGAGGGCCACGTATTCGACACGGGGCGGGCCCGCGATGTGTTGGATGGTGACAGTTTACATCTGGGATGGTGACAGTACGGAGGCGAAAGGGTAGGGGGTGGGCCGCCAGGGGATGGGCCTGGGAAAGGGTGACGTAAGGGGATACAGAACGGGCGAGAGGTCACAGTGCGAGCGACACTGCGCTGAGGAGGATAGCGGGGAGTAGGGCTGAGATGGTGAAGTTAGAGTGGGCAGGGGATGAGAATAGGGGGGGGCTCGCGTTTATAAAAATGTAGACGCGCCAGCCTGATCTGTATCGGAAGGCCGGAAGTTGCGGAAGACCCGGAGAGGTTGCGGAAGAAACGGAGAAGTTACCCAAAAACTCGGAGAAGTTGTAGGAAAGAGATTGGCCAGGAAGTAATCTGGAAGGTGATAGATGAGACGGATGAAAGAGATGAGATGGATCATGAATGAGGGAGATGAGATGGATGATAGAGGAGATAGACCGTGTGAGGACATAGGGGGGGAGATGGAGGAGAAATGGCAGTGATTGCATGGAGGAGGAATGGAGACCAGGGAAAAGGAGGAAGAATAGAGTGAGTAGGCTGGAATGTAAGCGTGTTGAACGATGCGTTGCAGGATGCCTTTCTGGATGCTCTAGATGCTGCCAGAGATGGTGAGTGAGATGGAGAACATGACTGATGGAGTGGTGCTGATTTGAATGCTGCGAATTGGGAAGAGAGCGCGACAGAAGGTATGGATCAATGATGAAAATCGATGGCAGAGAGAACCTTAGTGATACACGCCAGAAACACTTGTTGTATGGAGAGGTCAAATAGGGGGTGTGGTAATATAAAGAGTGCAACAGGGTTGCGTTGTATGGGGAGATGCAATGGCTCTGTGCTGCAGGGAGAGCCGGGAAGTCTGGCTGTTTCGAGGTTCTAGAAGTTTTGTCCTGCTGAAAGATGGCGTGTGCGGTGGTGCGCAATGACGAGGGGTCGTCTTGATGGACGGCTGCTGGCGTGGCATCTTGGCCTCAGACTAATACCAACACACGTATTCGGTATGCTCGGAAGTCTGTGTCGTGAGAAGCACGCAGAGAGGAAGGACGTTGAGTTGTGCGGAGGCATGTAGTAGCAGGAGGAGGAAGTATGTTTGGAGTCCTATACCTGTCTGTGAGAAAGGAGAAGTCATGGACGCAGGTCAATTGGGGTGTATGCAGAGGAGAGAAAGTCGAACAGTCTCCCGGTTGCTGCGAGAGCCTTTTGACCTGCGGTAGTACTGATACTTCTTTCTTCTTGTCTCCGGGTTCTCCCCCCTCACTGTGGGAAACACATAGATGTAGTATGTATTGGAGAGGCTTGCGGTGACAAGGCTTTTGGAAAGACGTCGTTGCATCCATGACATGTGATCGAAAATGCTGCGCGTTCTTCGAGCATGCCATCGGCGAACGCCTGATGCGACGCGCGGTGTGGAGAAGGAAGTGACTCGGAGTATAGTAGTACTGTGATAGGGCTGGCTTTGATCTACTTGTTGGGTCTGCGATGGCGTGGGTTGAGGTCAGGCGGGACTGTTTTCTCTGTTGGGAATGGGTGCATGTGTTGAGGAGGGTTCGGACATGTGATGCGAAGAAGGGCGAGTCGATGGATTGGATTTCTTGGGGGGCAGGAGTTTGAACTCTGTCTGTAATTTGTTTGAAAGATACTCGGGGGTCGTGGAGAGTCTGGTTGTGCATTGGATAACGGAACAAGAAAAGGGGGAAAAGAGTGGAGGGTTGTATTGGGTCGCGGTGAGGGATGGCGGGGGATGGCGTCAATATGGTTCACGGGGAAGGGCAATTCGTGATCGGGGCCATGGAAATTCATTTGCGTGTTGGCGGTGGTGATTGTCTCGCTGGAATGCATCGTGAAGGCTGGGACTTGGGAAGAAGAAGAAAAGGGGGGAGGATGATGGGAGGTATGATGGGAAGGACGACCAGGGTTAGGCCAGGGCTGAAGATCGGGGGCTTAGAGGAGGGTCAGTGTTGGTTAGGGGGACAGGCAGGTCAGGATTGGGGTATTTGGTGTCCGTTGGCGCTGGACTGATCCTGCTTGGAATGCATCGAGGAGTCTATCGATGTGGAGGAGGGGGGGGGGGGGGCTGAGGGGGAGGAAGAGGGGGAGGAAGAAGACGATGGGAAGCAAGTTGTTCATAGGGAGGAAATTGGCGATCGGGAGGAGGACGACTATGGAAAGAATTGTCAGGATGGCGATGACGATGAGTATGGGGAGTAAGAAAGAGGATGGCGATGACGATGACGAGGGGGAGGAGAAAAAGGGGCAGAGGGCCGAACAGGGTTAGGGTTGCGTGAATGAAGAGAGAGGTCTAGACAAGGGTTAGGGTTGATGTCCAGGGTTGCAACCCTCGACTTGCATGAGGGCATCGTGGACGGATTCTCAGGGACATGTTTCGACGGACGGATGGGGACGACTCTGAGGACAACTCCCCCACGACACCTGAGCAGCGGAGCCTCCGGCGTTCTCATCGACTCTCTCACGCCCCTTCAGCATCGACAGCATTCAGGCACTCGGACCGGGTTTCAATCAAAGGGTGTTAATTAGCCCTCCATCTCCCCCCGAACTCTCATCTACGTTCCCGATGAGCATCCTCCCACACAGCTGCGCACGACCGCCAAGGATTCCGAACTCCGACCGTCCCTCCTCCTGCGTCTGCGTCCTCCACACGCCCCGCGGAAATCGTCATCCCACCAGAGTCCCCCCCTGCCGCGCTCGCCTTCCGTGACGCACGCGGCTGGTCGCATAACAGCGCCTGCGTCAGCGCCCAGAACGGCGAGGGCGGGTACGTTGCGCAAGCTCGGAAGTGGCCCGGCGCTCGGCAGCTTCCCGGTCTTTTGGGCGTACGTGTACTCGTACAATACGGAATACGTGTTGCAGGGACTTTTGAGAGGGGGGGAGGGGCTGCCCTACGCAGGGGGAGTAATCTGACGCGCGCGCGGGGGGTGGGGAGAGGATGCTCACGGACTCGTCCTGCGCTTCGTGCATTTTCCGAATTGGGGGGAGGGACGGTCGAGCGAGTGCCGGGAAGAGGGTGCCTGCGGGGCCAGCACAGAGCACAGAGAAGGAGGAGTGAAGATCGCTCCCTGCAATTCGGAGTTGGAGGAGGAGGAGGAGTGTAGAGTGGGAGGTGGAGTGAGCGGGTGTCTCTCATCAGCCGCGCTATGCCCCCTCCAGACATGCGTTTACGAGTACGAGCACAGTATGTGCACTCCGTCCACGCGCCGTGACGACGACATGACGAGCGGCATGCGCGGAGAATATCCCATCCATGTTCGGCCCAACGACCCTGCGATCCATCCAGGATTGTTCTCGACGTCGTTACCGAGGACTTGGTATTTATGCTTACTGTCGGGGGACAGGGGCAAAGGGCAAAGGGCAAAGGGCAAAGGGGGAGGGGTGGGGGGTCAGTTGGGGAGGATTGGGGGAGGTGACCAGGGGGGAGAGGGGGGGGGTAAGGGGGTTTGGGGTGTGGGCTGACTGCGGCTGTAGGCCTCGCCGTCAGCGATGTGAGGGATACGAGCACGATGTGTCCAACGGGGCGCTGATGCCTCCTCTTCTTGTGAATTCCGTGATTGCCTGGGTATGTGTGTGTATAGATATGTGTGTGTCGACTCCGTCCTTCGCATGTCTGGAAGGGGTACGTGGTAATCGTGTACTTCGTATGTCTTGGTGATTCCGATCGTGGACGCTGCGGAGATGTATTCCCCCTGAGGCCTGAGTGCATCCCCCTTGAGCCTGACTGCATCCGGCACGGGGTGACAAGTTCCCATCCTCGAACATCGTGGTTCGCCCGAGACCCTGCTTCGCGGAACCTTCTCCGCAACTCGTTACAATATCCTCAGTAATTTGCCCTTGGACGGGCGGCGGGGCAAATTAGGAGCTCGTCGGGAGGTCGTGGGTGGATTGTACCGGTGGCCAGGGGGCCGGCAAGAGCCGTGTTCTCTGCGAGAGCCAGTGTCCCCCGGGTCTCCCGCACCCCTGTCGAGAGGAGAATTTGTCCGCATGGCCAGGCTCTCCGCGCGAGAGACGTCGTGAGCGGGACGTCGTGAACGTGCCTCCACCTGCTGTTGCTCGGCAAGCAGATATGCAAACGTCTTGCGCCGGCCGAGGGATTTCGCAGCGGTGAAACCCAAGATGCGGGAGCCGGGGCCTCCGCAAGACTCGGGGTTGTGAGTGTGAGCCCCTATCAAAGAGGCCTCCTTCCATTCTCATCTGCCGTGCTTGGCGAGTCCTCCAACATGAGCAAGGAGGCCACCTGAAAGATCCTCCTTGGAGCCTCTCCTTGGAGACCCCCTTTGGAAACCCCTCTGGAGACCCTCTTTGGAGACTCTTCTTGGAAACCCTCCTTGCGACCCCTCCACACAACTCCCCCTGGACCGTCTCAAGACCCCTCCAGATCCAGCATCTGCCCCAGCACCGCCTTGCTCGCGCGCCACCACCTCGCCCTCCTCTCCAAATCATCTGCCGCCCCCCCCAGCGCCGCGTCCCTTCGCCGCCGCGCGTCCCCCGCCGGCGCCATGCTGCCCTGCCTGCGGGCCTCCAGCGGCTGCAGCTCCGCCCTCAGGAGCTCTGCCTCCCTGCGCCGCCGCGGGGCCCTCGCCTGCAGCGCCTCGAGCTCCCTCGCGAGGCGCATCTGCTCGTCCCTCCTCCGGGCGATGAGCGCCGCCGTCTCAGTAAGCGGCAGGCGCATCCTCGGATCCTTCTTGCTGATCTTTCCCCTTCTGCCATTCCCACTGCCGCTCTCATTTCCTCTCCCATCACCATCCTCATCACCCTCGTCATCGTCATCGTCGTCCGGCTCATGCTCGGCCTTCAAATCCGCAATCCGCTCCTCCAGCGCCGCACACTCGCCCGGCACCTCGCCCAGCTGCCACGCACCCTCCCGCACCCCCTCGTACCGCCTGCTCAGCGCCCTCGCGCGCGCCTCCAGCGCGGCCACCGCGTCCGCGACCTCCAGCTTGAGGATCTTGAGCTGCGTCTTCGCCTCGGCGTTGTCGCGCTCCAGGTCGAGGTTCTCCTGGAGGGACACCACGAGCGGGGGGTCCCGCACGATGCCGCGGATGAACTTCTCCTTGGTGACCTGCTCCACGTACGAGAAGCGCAGCTTGGCGAAGAGCTCTTTGTAGTGCGCGAGGTCGGCGGCAAGGCCGGCGGGCGTGGAGGCGTCGAGGGATGCGCTGGATACGTCGGACGTGCGCTGCTGCTGCTGCTGCTGCTGCTGCTGCTGCTGCTGCTGATGGCGGGTGGGCGATGGCGCGGATGTGGATGTGGAGGAGGATGTGAAGGGCTCGCTGAGCTTGAGGATGGAGAGCTCGATGGAGGATTGGAGGTGCTGGAGGCGGGCGAGGACGTCTTGCGCCTTGACGTCCATCGCGGCGTGCGTTTGGGCGTCCATGTGAACAACGTTCGCGAAAGAACACTGATTCACAGAACCATGATCAGGGAAGAGAATGCCGAGATGGGGCTTGGACACAAGGAGGTCGTCGAACCCGCAATACCGTGAAGTCGGAAGTTGAAGTTGCATCACGATCTGACGCGTTTTCTGTGCATGTTTACTCAATTCCCGATCCGGACTAGCGCGCTCCGCTGACGTAAGAGTGCATGTTGCGTGGAATCGATCGTCCTCCTGGAACTCGAACTCGAAACGTCGTCGATCGTCTTCAGCATTGAAGCTTCCATGTTCTTGGAACCAACACCTCGTCGGCGGCTTGGACCTGGATTCCTTTGGTTTTCCCACTTTCGAACTCGTCGTCGCCGTCACGACAGCCATGCCGAACGACGTCCTTCTGACGGACGACTACGTCGCGGACCTGCTCGTCAAGGAGGCCAGCGACCGCTCGCTGCGATACTCGGCCATGGGCCTCGAGGCATTCAACTCGAAGCCAAAGTCCGTCCGCGCACCTTTCCCCCTGCCCCATGCTCTCTCTTTCCCCATTTGACGATCTTGATTGTTTGTTTCGGATCCATCTGACGATTCGTGTGCGATTCTAGGCCCAGCAACGTTCCGAAACCGAACACCAAGTTCCTGCGGCACATCATCCGCGACACGGATGCGCACAACAAGGCGCTGCTGGCGAGGGAGGCGTCGGAGTCGCGTGCGCGGCTAAGAGACCTGGAGCGCACGGAGGAGGCTAAGGAGCGCAGGGCGAGGCCGCCAGCTGGGGATATTCGTCGGAGACAGCTCGGCGACATTCAGTCTATCCTGGGTGGAGGGAGGGCGCGCGGCGCGGGCGACAAGGACAAAGACAGGCTGACGAAGGATGAGCGGGGCGCGAAAAGGATACGAGGTGAAGGGGAAAAGCAAGAGGCTCGGCGATCGCATCGAAGAGGGGCCGATCTTGTGGGTAGAGAGTCGAAGGATCGCAGGGACCATGGACGATTGTCGCGAAGGCGGCGGCGGGAGGAGGATTACGATGATGATCAGAGTGAGGGAGAGGATGGAGAAGAGGGGAGAAGGCAAAGGGACGACCGCGGCTCGAGGCGGAGCAGGCGGCACGACGAGCGGTCATCGACGGACGAAGAGAGCGGCAGCCACCGACAAGGACAGGGGACCAAGCGCAAGCGCTCGAGATCGCCGGAGCATCGACACGGGCATCGGAAACGGCGCGTGTCGCGGACCCGGTCGCGGTCACCGGCACGAGGAGAGCGAAGCAGCAGGCACACACATAGACACAAACACGAGCGCCGGCGCCGTTCACCGTCGTCGCAACAGCAGGAGGACGAAGGGGCCGCAAAACAAGAAGCAGAAAGAGCACGCAATAGCAGCCCCGCGAGGGCCAGAGACGACGACGACGACGACTCCTCAGACCCGTTGGATGAGCTCATTGGGCCGGCGCCGCCTCCGAAGTATAGGGGGAGGGGGAAAGTAGCCGGGGCAGCGGGGATGGACGTGCGATTCTCGGAGGCGTACGACCCGAGGGAGGACGTGATGCCGGGGGAAGAAGAAGTGGGAGGGTTCGGGGAGGGACGCGGGGGACAAGAGGGACAGGGACGGGGGTGGGAGGATGCGGTGGAGGCTTTCCGAGATCGGCAGAAGTTGAGGAGGGACCAGGAGGGGCGGATGAGGGCGGCGGGGTTTGGGGAGCATGAGATACGGAGGATGAATGCGGGGAAGGAGAGGGAGAGGGAGAGGGAGAGGGAGAGGGAGAGGGCTGTTTT
>NIGD01000010.1:433877-454391 GCA_003055185.1 Escovopsis sp. TC
CCCCCCCACCCCCCCCCCCCCCCCCCTCTTCCCTTTCCTCTGATATCACACGATCCCGTCATGGCACGACCATCTTCATCACCCCGCGATGAGTCGTGCAGGACAATGGTCGCGATGCCGTGCAGGACCGCCTCGACCCATGCTAATCCACATCCAGTCTTCCCCGACGGCCCCGAGGCCATCCGCGGCCAGGAACTCACCGGCGAGTACTTCGAGCGGGCAGGCCCCGTCATCGAGCGGCTCGTCGCCCAGGCCGGCGTCCGCATGGCCGTCTGGCTCGACCTTGCCGTCGACAAGTACCTCGCCGCGGCGCGCGAGCGGGAGCAGCAGGAGCAGGGAGGCCTGTGGGAGGACCTGTAGGTGGGCCGGCCCTGGCTGTCCCCCGGCTCTGTGGGACTACAAGTGCACCTCCTGCAGCGTGCGTTTGATCGGGGCGTTTTCGCCCTGATCTAGGCGTTGATGCCTTCATCTGGGTATTGTATGCCTTGATCTGGGCGTCTTTCTTTTCCTATTCCCCTTCCCGGTTGGATAATCGAGCGGATAGGTCACAAATTTGAGCATGATCTGATTTCACTTTATTCTATTTTTTTCCCCCTTGTTTTTCCTCTTTCTTTTTTTCCCTGTACATCTAGCGGATATGGGGGCCAGAGAATGGGTGTACGATACAGGAGACGAAGACTGGGTGCCGGATATGATGGATAATGAGTGCGTTGATGTGACATCCCTGAAGACTGCTGCTTGCTTGCTGCTTGGGGTGAATCGGCTGTGGTGTGAAGAGGTTGTGGTCGATGTAAGGGGTGAGGACATGGTCGAGGCCATGCGGATGAGGTAGCATCCAAGGTGAGGTGGACGAGGAGATTTTCGCCAAGGTGAGGTGGAGTAGTAGGTTTTCGCCAGGAGGAGGAGGACGTCCTGGGGAATAGTCCAGAGGTGTCGCCATCTGCTCCCGGCATACCGCGTATGGACCAAGAAACATGAACCCATCGATCTCGATGATGATCTCGCCATCGTCGATGCCTTCCTTCCACGACCGTTCCTGATGATCCTGCGTTGCGCCTCGTACATCGCCGTAGTTGGTAGAGGCATGGTCTTCGTGTGCGTGGTTGCAGGCGTTGGTGACGCTACCTGCTGCTTCTTGGCCTGCAACATGGATGGTCAGCACAGAGAGCCGGGCAGGCAAGGAAATCGGACTCACCCGCATCCCTGCGGCGTCACCACGCCGAAATAACAGTCCCCCCTCTGCCGCGTCACGACCTGGTCCTCATGGATGGGCGTGACGACCATCCCCGCCGCGGCGGCCGCGACCAGCGCGGCCAGCGCGACGAGAGGGCGCATTTCGGGCTTGGGGTCTTGTGGGTTCTGATGGGAAGGTGGAGGATTCGCGGAGATGGGTCGTCGTGACTGGGGCGCGGAACGTCCGGGGGGGGGGGGCGGGGTGGGGGGGGGGGGGACCTGGCCGTTGCCCAGGATTTGTTGGGAATGAATCTTGCTTCGCGCTGGATGAGGCCGAGTCCTCAAGGTCAGGAGATCTCGGGGTCGGTTCCCTGGGCCTGCCTGTGTCGAGATGGAAGTCTTGGGCTTGACTTGTCGAGATCGATGGATGGATCCCTTGTCCTCGCAGAGATGGAATCCTCCTTCGCACGCTGCCGAGACCGATCGATTTTCCCCCTTCCCTGGTCGCAACAGTCCTCGCAGAGATCTACTCTGAGTCGTCTCCGCCAGGCCTCGCAGAGATCAACTCTGTTTTTTTGTTTTCTTTTCTCCCCTCCTCCTCTCGCTATCCCCCGGTGACGCCAGGCGAACGCCCCCCCCCCAGGACCGAGAATTCCAAAAGAATGTGTCGCAGACGCGATGCCGACGGGCAGTCAATCCAAGCTTCCTACTAATGTCCTGCTCATCGCGGCCGCGAAAGAGGAGAGAAAAAAAAAGACAAGAAATCTCTGTCGTGTCGCGACGCGGGGCCACCGATTCAGTAAAGTCGATGCGAGTGCTGCGGTCTGTGGATGACGTTGGCGGCACGGCCCACGAGCAAAACGGGAAGCAAGCAAACCACAAGAGAGACAAAAACAGACAAACGCGGCTCAAACATCCATACATATATGTACGGAGTATGGACGAGCCCACTCACCTCGAGCTCACAGAACATCCAGGATCTGGAAGTCCATGTCTGGCACCTCCCTGCAGGCAGCCTCCTGAAGAAATCCACGGAGCAATGGATCTATGGATGGATGGGCCCGGCCGGCGCGCGACCAGGGCGGATTGTTCTCCTGAGACAATGCCGGGGCCGGTTGCCTCCCTCGATCGCACCACTGCCTGCGGCGTGTCCGTCCGTCCACCAGGAGCCCATGATCCCAGGATCCATCCATCCATCACGGATTCCCTTCCACCAAAGGGATCCATCGTCCCATCCTTCCATCCATCTGGAGGCTCCAGACTCCGTACGGGGGAGTATCGCCACCCCCCTCGTCCCTCACCGGATGTCACCAGCACGAAGCAGAGCGCCCACTCACTCGCCCCGATGCTCAGGAGCCCGAACATACTCGCACGAGTACTCGTACGAGTACTCCGTACTCGCCCTCACACAGCCGTCGCAGATCCCCAGTCAAGCCCTACAGCCTGTGGCCGCGTTTCACCCCTCGGGGCTTTTGGCGCTTACGGCCTCGCTGAAACGAGGCCGAGGCGGCGACTCGGCTTGGCTCGCCCTCGCGCCGCCGGGCATTTTCCCTCATCTGCTGCGCCGGCGTGCACGCGATGCTGTCATTGGTCGTGCAATGTGTGCCTGCGTGTGCCTGCATCAGGATCCACGGAATCAAGGTGGGACGACGCGTAGGGGTACGAGTCCGAGTACGAGAACGACTACGAGTACTACGAGTCCTCGGTGGAGGGGCATAGGCGAGTGCCTGCATCACCACGGAGTACTATCACCAACTCGGATCCGCTGGCTGAGCGGGAGATGACGGGGGGCACGCCACGAGATCGACTCAATCGCGGGCTGCTGCCCCGTGCTATGCCCGTGGGATCGGGTCGACCGTCGGCGTGGATTCGGGTCGGCGGGGGCCGTGATGATGGAGGGAGGAGAGGGGCTCAGACGAGGGTCATTTCCACATTCAAGCCCACTGCCCTGGGCACCTGTGTTCGAGCTAACCGGTATGTGCATATCTTCAGTATCTACTCCGTACTCCGTACATGCAAGTGGAACTGGAGCGCCGCAGGAGGCCATGCAATGCGCTGCCCCATCACACCACATCACATCACGATGCCCTCGCGAAGAACCCACTGGCAGAGAAAGACTCGTAGACGACTCCCCCGCAGAGGATCCCCTCGCAGTATTCTCCCCTGAACAATCCCTCGCTCGGCATCCATCCTCGTCGGCTGTAGCCGCATCCTCACGCCGTCTTCGCCCCCGCAGGCGGGAGAAACAGAGGCAGATACGAAACCGCCAAAGCCATCACTGCGTCCCGCACGTATGTATCAGCCTGCCAGCCCTGCCGTTGCCATCCCTTGCCCCTCCAAAAAGCAAAATGTTCAGGCCCGCCATAGACTCCCACCGAGGTCGAGACTCAAGGCGGAGGGGCTGGCCTTGCAAAGAGGGGCAAAACAAGAGGGGCAGAGAGGAGACAAAAAAAAGCAAAGCAAAATAGAAGGAGTGGGAGGGGAAGGAAAGGAATCCACATACCCGACATGCCCACGGCGAAATAGCCAGGCGTGCTCTGGCTCTTGCGGCTCTCCTCGCTCTCGCCCAGCCACGTCTGCACCGAGATCAACACGGCCGCCCTGCGTCAATCATCAGCCTCTGTCCCGCTACACGATCATGATCCCGTGATGCAATCAACCTCCTGCATCTGCTCTGCCGAGTATCCATGCAGGTGCAATCAATCTCCTGCATCTGCTCTCGCCGAGTACATGATACAGCGGCAATCGACCTCCCGCGCAGCCACGCCGCAGAGTGCCCCCGTGCTTCCGCTTCCTATACGGGAAATGCGCAGCATATCGCACAGGGCGGCCCTCGATCCTTTCTGAGACTGAGATTCTCTGGCAGACGGAGCTGGTGACTCCGTGACGTCCCCCTGATCAGGGGAAGCCTCATGCGAAGCTTCAAGAGGATGCATCAGGGGATGCTTCAGGAGAGCTTCAGACCGGGTGGACCGGATCCGGACGAGCCCTTGACGCCAAGCCGAGCTTCTAGACCCAAAGGTCTGGCATCGCGGCCAAGCCCGGTCGAGCCCTGCCGAGCTCGAAATGTGGACCAATATCGAAGTCCCGGCCAGGCCCGGTCAAGCGATCTCGTCGTCCGGGCCACGCCTGGCAGAAGCCTCCAGCAGAGCCCCGAGACGTAGACGTGCTCAAAGCCCCGCCCAAACACAGCCAAGCTCCGCAATCCCAGGACGTAGACCCAGCCCCAAACGCATCTCCAACACCGCTCGATTGGCGGGGCAGGGCAGAAGCAAGAGCAGAAGCAAGAGCAGAAGCAAGAGCAGAAGCCAGGGCAGAGGCAGAGGCAGAGACAGAAACAGAAACGAAAGCAAAGCAAAGACACAAGCAAAAATGCAAAACGCAAACGCATCTCCCCAAGCCGCCAATGTGAACATCCAAAGCAAAGACAGAACTACTCCGGAGAAGCAGTCCAGGGAAACAACCTACCACCCAACAAACTTGTTCCGCGTAAACATCGCCGCCATCGGCATCGTGCTGCTCAGCGTGGACCCCAGCTCCGCGGACTCGCCCTTCGCGGCAGGCTCCTGGTAGGGCACGACTGCAATCGTTAGCTTCGTTCAACCAGTTCTGCACTGTCCTGGCCCGGTATCTTCATCTTTGATCTGCCCCTGCCCGCGGCGCCTCATCTCCCCGCATGCCCCTTCGTGCTGCCTTGGGCTTCTGCCCTCGTCTTCCCGGATCCTCGCATCGAGCATCTGGCCTGAAGCCGTCAAGACATTTGAGGCGCAAAGCCCCATCTTGGACCTCCTTTGGGTCTCTCTCCCCTCCGTATCCCCCCCCCCCCCCTTCCGGCCCGATCTCTGCCCCTCTTGATCTCTCCCTTCTCGAAGTCTGTCCTCTTTTAGACGCTCTACCCTCCGGACCCCACCCCCTCTCGATCTCTCTCCTCTCTTGGACTATTCCCTCTGCCCTCTGGTCTCTGTACCAGTCTCTCTGCCCTCTATCGGACTCTCTCCGGTCTCCCCCCTGATTTCTTTGCCCTCCCCCACCTCGTCCTGCGCGTCCCCTCGTCCATCACTTACTCAGATCCACACGCCGCATATCCCGATTCGGCGCCATCGCAGCGTATCGTATCGGATCCGAAGTAATATCGTCCTATCGTCTTCGATTCCTTGCTTGCCTCGCTCGTCCTCTTCGTCGTGCTCTTCCTCTTGTCTTCCTCTCCTATGCTTGCGCTCTTTTATTCTCTTTCGTTCCTCTCCTGTCCTTGTATGTCTGTCTTTGGTTCTCTTCGATTCTCTTCTCGACACCCTCGACACTCTTTGGCTGCTCCTCGTCGCGTCGGCCTCTTTCCAATCTTTGATACTGGCCCTTCTTTGTCCCTGTCCTGGCGTTTGTTCGACTCGGCTCGTGTCGCTCGAATCGGCGCTGGAGGTCTGCTGGAATCGGCTCTGCTGCAATCGCTGGAACAGCCTAGTATGGTCCTCTCGAATATCCGTCCTCGTACTCCGTACAGCGCGTCAATGGCGAGGATCGACAGCAATGGCATGCAATGGCAATGCGATGCTGGCTGGCCCGCGCGAGCCTCAAATTGGCCAGAATCCAGCATTGGATCTTCAATACCGCCGAGTACCTCCCCCAATCGACTACTAGGTATATACCTCAGCGCTACTCCGTACATCCTCACCCTCTAGAGAACGATCCTGGACCACAAATTGCGCTACCCCGGACGCGAGTTCAGGGCTTCGGATGTACTCTCGTATTTCCCCCCGGGTCTCTCGATGTACTCCTCCCCATCCTACTCCGTACAGGTCCCTGACCTTACGCGTACTGCCTTCAATCCAGTTCTCGGAGGATTGCCCTCTCGGGCTTAGTCACCTGCAGTCCCCTGCCCACCACACCTCCAGGCTCCAGCTCCAAGTTCCACCTCGGCTCCAGCCGCACTCTTCCATCAATGATGCTTCCACTCGTCCTCAATCCCATCTTCTTTCCAAACCCCAACTTCGTGCGATGCCTCCCGTGCTTCACACACAATCTCGAATTCGTATGCACGTCACCGTCCAGATCGCTTCATTCGCGTCGAGACACGCTCCACACAAGTACTATACCACTTCCAGTAAGCACCTCGCTCGTACTCATACATATTGGTGTACGGAGTATTTGCTCTTTAGAGTCGCAGCATCACAGCCGCAATAAGATACATACATCAATGTGCCAAGGGGGTATCTTTCAAGCACAAGCTCCCCCGCTCATGGCTCTCATTCTACGGCCGTGTCCAGGCCGCCTCGTCCCTTTGGTTGCTCATTGCTTGCCAAAAAGATAGAAAAACAAAAGACAAAGAAGAAGAGAAGGGGGGTAAACAGGAGTGGAGCAAGGATCCAACTGGCCCTGGCCAAAAATCGGCGACGGGCATAAAACCACTCCCCAAAGCAAGAGGAACCACGCCAGAAACAAAGAGAGAACAAGAAAAAAAAACAAAGAAGAAGAGGAGAAAAGACAACAGGCCGCTTATACATATCCCACCGCCCTACCTGAAGTCCAGGGGCGGCGACCAGAGAAAATCATGGCTGCATATGATCCAAGTCGTATACCTCATCGTGCAGGCGGCCTCAAGCCAGCCGTATGATGACACGCCAGGAGAGCGCGCCGGCCTCGCGGATCGCGCAGCTGAGGCATCCCCTCTTGCGCCTGCTGATTAGGGCGTTCCAGCCCCTCTGCGCGCACAGGGCCCTGATGAACATCTCCATGTCCGACCCGTGTTGCCGCTTCCTCGTCTCGTAGTGCATCTTGGCCGCGGCCGAAAAGCTGCCCTTGCGCTCCAGCGTAGGCGTCGGCGGGACAGGGCCAGAGCCCTCCACCGCGGGCGAGGCCGTCCCAAAGTTCGTGATGCAGTCGATGATGAGAAAGCGATTCTGTGGAATCTTCCCGGAAGGACCGGTACCGATAAGGCTAGCTAATTTCTCCTTGTACCTTCGAAGGAGATCGGTGATGTGAATGACGGTGTATTCGTACGTCTTGTGGAGAGGGTGGCCTAGGAGGACCACTGTCAGATGATGGTAAATCCACAACGAGGGGCAGCAGCACTCACCGGCGCGATACACTGAGCGTGACCCGGGCGCCCAATCGTCCGATCCGTCAAAGTCTATGTGTCTCAAGGTCGGGCTCAGGGGCGATTTTAGAACCCGGACCCGCCGCGAGGGCGAGCATGGATGAGCCGTCACGAAGTTGATGTCGTATTTCAGAGCCAACTTCCAGGGCACGCTCGCCTCGCCGTCAATCGACACATTGAAGGTGGCCAACGTCGGGTACGAGGCCAGATCGGGAGCATCGCTCGTCTCCGAGGCGGTGCTGCAGACAATTTCCGACAGGGGCGTCGGGTGCATGAGATCCCCCGACGGGATCGCAAGCTCGAGCTTCTCGAAGTCGACCATCAGGCTTAGCGGGGGCGTCGAATAGTTACTCTCGTGCGGGATGGTGAAGTCGGTCGGCAGAAAGACATCGTCCTTTCCAATTCCTAGGATGGACGACTCGCGCTCGATCGCCCTCTTCCCCCAAAGTCTGGCCTTTCGGCCAATACATGCTGAATCGCCTGGCTCAGGGGTCAGTGCCGCGCCCAGAGAACAGAGATGCGAGGCACACATCTCGTGGCTTGCATGTCTTGAAGGAAAGGAGAAGGACACCATTACTCACCAGGAACGTCATGAACCGCCACATTAATCCAGCCCTCTGCCGCGCCCTCGGGGATGATATCCGTGGACACCCACCCCATGCACTCGGCCGACCCGTTTCCCGCGGCCAACACCCTGCCCACAATGCAGGAGCTGCTCCAGAAACTCTTTTCCGCGTAGACGAAACCACTGCTCAGATTTGCAAAAGATCCGACTCGAAGCAATGCCTCGCTATCGTTCTCAAGCAACGTCGCCATGAGGAAATGGCTCAAGGCGTCGCCAGGCATCATCAGCCCGAAGACGTACGACTTGGACAGCCATCCGGAAGAGTGCAGTGCTGCTGCCATTCTCCGCCGCTGCGCGCGGGCGCGCTCCTTGTGATGACCGCGCTGACACGTGATGTCCCACGCACCGAAATAGGAGTCTTGCTTACGACTGTCTTGCCTCTGCATGACCGGCGTAGACAGGGGCGACTGCACCGCGACGGCGGAGGTGGCTATGCTGCGTACGTTGTCGTATATGTTGCGCTCGTAGGCATCGATCCCGGGCCACATCAGCTTCCTCGCAAAGTGGATCAGCCCGTCGACTTGCCGCTGGCCGTGTCGTCCTCGGATCGTGTAGAAGTGTGGTGGGGAAGGGGGCCGGTTGCCGTGCTTGTGCTTCTCGGAATGGGATATCTTGCTCGCGATGGCTGCGAGCCAACTTCGACCGCCGTCGGCGCCACGGGAGCTGCTCTCGCTGCCGCTGCTGCCGCTGCCACCGTGGGGGGCTAAATGCAGCTTCTGGAAAGCAGGCTCCGGCTCCTCGACCACAATGTCGATGTTGTCCATCCAGCTTCGAGCCAGGATGAGTGACCATTTCACGGCGGAGGTCGCCGCTCTCTCAAACGACACCACGTCGATCGATCTGAATGAAGCACCCTCCTGTTCCTCGCCGTCGGTGATGGCGTCCAGTCGGATGAGCAGCTCCGAAGAGATCAAGACCTGCAGCAGGAGCCAGTACTTCTCCTCAGCGCGCTCGGTGGGGCTCCCGGCGTCCGTTACGGACGACTCATCATCCAGCTCATCGCCATGCGGACTGCCCCAGAGAATCTGGCCGAGACGAATGCGCCATTCGACGTGCGACAAGTCGATCCAGACGTTTGGTGAGCCGAGGCACTTGAGGAGGGCGCTGATCTGATTATGGATGCTGTGCGGATTTTTCTTGTCAATGAGGACCATCTTCTGAGGTTGTCTCATCAGCGGGCCGAAGAGGTCGCTGTAGGTGTCAGAGGATGACCTCTTTCGTAACGTGCTTTTTCGGTAGAGCTGCCCGTTTCGGCGCAGCCTATCGAGGAGCTCGGGCTGGGAGATGCGATGGAGCCAGCCGCCCTCAGCGAGCATGCGCTCTCTGGCATCGACGACGGCACGGGCCTTGGTGCCGATGCTCTCGAAGCCGAACTGCTCCTCTTCCAGGGAGTCGCTGGCGGCGAGTTCAAGAGCTGCCTGGAAGCCGATGGTGCCCTTCTCGAGGCCCTGCATGCTCAGCATATTGGGCCTCTCGCGGCAGCGCACATGGAAGTGGGCCTTTCGTGACTGCTCGAGGTCTCGCCTGGCCTCGGCATTTCGGTTGAAGTCCCTGGGGAGGTGGGGCCAGAGCGTTACGCCGCTCCATGCTGCGGCCTCGACCTGGACGTGGTCAGTGAGGTCTCTGATGCAGAGGTCCTCGTCGTAGGGGAATGCCACGCTCGGTTGAGGCGCTCCGGGAAAGTAACTCTGGACGCGGACAAGATAATGCGGAGCGCCCGAGAAGAGCTTCTCGATGTCATCGTCGCTGAGAGGAGCGGTTGCTGCCCGTTTCTGGTTCGTCGTCTCCAACATCGTAGCGCTGTGGCATTGATCGGAAGAGTCTCGATTGGGTAGGTCACTGGAAGTCGTGTGTCTTGCTGGCTGGGTGCTTTGAAGATGGAGCCCGAGAAGGGAGAGGGGGAGAAGAAGGATGAAGGGGAGAAGAAGGCGCGCAAGGTTGTGATGAAATAGGAACCGAATCAGCTAGTGACGGGTCCAGTTTGATAGGTTCCGGAAGCAAGTGAAGGCGAGGAGACGTGCAATCGTTCAGAAGATGGCGAGATAGAATCGAAGATGACGAAGCCTCTAGAGGGCAAGCTAAACGTTGGGCTGGTCCGGCCGTCAGTACTGGTCGCCGAGAGATGCCGGGAGGCTGCACTAAGGACTTCGTCGGAGGAGGTAATTGGGGCTGTTGTGTGTTATGGTTCGGGTGACGAGGATGATGACGACGAGGCGTAGGTGAAGTTGAAGCCGAAAACGGGTCGTAGCTGTGCACGGCTTGTGGGAGAGAGGGCGTTCATGAAGATGGCAGAAGCAGCAGGGGGAATAGAGAGGACGAAATGATGGGAAGGACAAAATCACATTTGGCTGATGAAGGAGGGAAATATAGATGATATGGTGATTGAAATCTCAGACGAGAAGAGAGCGCGATCCAGAAAGAGAGAGAGAGTGTGATGGAAGAGAGGGGGTTAGGAAGATGAAGAGAGACAGAGGGACAGAGGGACAGAGGCAGAGAGAGAAATTGAAGAGATGGATGGATGCATTGGATCGATGGATGGAAGAGCTTCGCCGAGCTACAGGAGGTACCACGGAGAACTTGGTGCCTCAGTAACAAGCGCAGGGCCTTTCCATCGGAGCGATTGAAGTGAGGCGCTACGACGGGGTACGATGATTGCGCCAGAAATTCAGGGGGTAGCCGAGGTAGCTCTGCTACTGCGTCAGGTACCGTCGAAGATAGTGCAGGCCCGCCGAGGTCATCCGGTGGGCGCGTGGGATGGCCTGGAGGTGCGCGTGTGTGTGGGAAGGAACGGAGGGTGGTGTGGCTGCCCGCCTGTGGAGACGGCGCCGGGGTGGGGGGGGGGAAGGGGAAGGCGCTCCTAACGAGTACGAGAGCGAAGTGGAAGGAACGAATGCAAGGTTGGGGAGCCAAGCCTTGCGCCCATTGGCCCTGAGTCTCCGGGGGAAGGCAAGGCCCAGGACGGGTGGGGGGGGGGGGGGAACGTGCAGTAGCCGTTGCAAGTCGGCCTTGCAAGAAGGCACTTGCAGTTAGCAGCTCCTGCCTTGACGAAGCCAATTCGGAGTCAGAGTCGGATGGAAGGCTCGATGGACGGGATGCAGCCAGTACCAGTACGAGTGACGGGCGTGATGCGAGCACGACTTCAGGGTATACTGACGAAGTACAGGTACGGACAAGACACAATTCGAAACCCATGAGGTGTCCAGTCCAGTCCAGTCCAGGCACAGGCACAGGTACAGGTACATACAAGACCCAGAGTCTCAGCGGGGAATCACTGAACCGAAATGGATCCATGGATGGATCCAATACATTGATCCATCCATAGATCAATGCCTTGACAGCCCCTCCGCAGTGCAGTGGGTGTACGCGATGCCCAAGCTGAGACGACAACCGTCCTCAAGCACAGCATCGGGCTCGAAGAGCTTTCCAGATCTCACACGGAAGCAACGAGAATCAACACTGGATCTTGGATGGGATGGATGGGATGGATGAACGGATGGATGGATGGAGCCGTTGTCGCTGGGAGGTGTCCCCGTCCGGCGGTGGCTTCGAGGGAGAGGGGGAGGCGCACAGAAGTGGCATCATGGTGAGACCTCGAGGCTGGAAATGCCATTTGCCATATCGTGACCAGTAGGTACCTGTACTCGTATGTTGGTACCAGTGATGGGTGTGATGGATCAATGATGGGAAACGAGAGACAGACAACGGCGCTGCGCCAGCGACATCCACGAACTCGCCACGGCGTCAGTGCCCATGCCAGTGCTCGAGGCAGCTGAAGCTGAAGCTGTCATTGCATTCGCCTGACCCGGAGTACATACTCGGAGCATGGCACGGGTACTTCGTAGTAGTAGTATGTACGGGTAGACTCCAGCACCGTCCTCTGTCCTCCTCCTGGTGATGAGACTCACCGGTACTCCGTACTCTGTACAGATTCAGGATGCCGGCGGCAAATTGCGTTGGTCCTCGTACGTAGGCGGTGATTACCCCGTAGATCGCGGACCTTTGCGGGGGGCATGGAGAGGAGAGATCTCACGGATCCATCGTCCTGGCTCGCTAATCCAGCATGATCCATGCTCCTGGGCCCAAAGCCCACCTCACCTCTCCCATCTTACGGAGGACTCCATACGCTCAACTCCGTACTCGTACTACCCGAACCAGCACGAACGGTGCACTCGTACTGGTACGAGGCCGGCAGTCAGTCGACACCGAAGCGTGCGAGATATGATCGAGCCATGCCCCGTGCGACCACGGGCAAATGACCAGCCTCTGGCTCCTCGATACGGCCGGGAGTCTTGGCTCCCCCGCCTCTCTCCCTATTCTGCATTCTGCCTCTCGGCTGCATCCACGTTCGATGCCTATATGCAAGCACTACTCCGTACTTCTACTTCATTACCCCTTCTCTACCCTTCTCTGCCCCTCCCCCCCTTTTTCGCCGAGAAGCCCTCGAAATGTGCAGCAGCCGCGTGCCCGGGTCATTCAGGGGAGTAAGCTCGACGGCTGTCAGCGGACTCTTCGCGTAATATCCATCTCTTTGACGTGTGTGTCAAGCAAGGAGTGAGAATCACGACGATCGAGCTCTGATGACTCCGTAGATCGAAATTCCCCCTTTCCCCCGGCCCCATTCGGCTCAGCCCGCGTCCTGTTTGAGACCCAAGGCGGATCCTGCCTATGTACACACAGTAATCCGTACGACATACCACGCGCTGCTATCACCTACTACTTTGGGTACTACCAGTACTCCATCAAAGTAAGTACTCGCGTGCACCTGGTGCTCCATCGGTAGCACCAGCACAGCATTCGACCGGCCTTGAGATCCTCCCGGTCAGAGGGATGGCGCACTCAGGGGCGTCACAAAGTGTCTGCAGATCTGGAGATCCATCCGGATCCATCTTCAGGGTGACGTAAGCGAGCGAGAGCTGGCGATGGATACCCCGTACTCGTACTCCGTACAAGACAATCCATGGATGCCCGTATACGACGGCGAAACACCTGGAGATCTTGGCTTGTGCTTGGCTCCCCTGAAGCTAGACAGCCGAACCAACATAGCCTCGTCAACCAACAGGGATTCCTTTTCTGTGCCGAGCAGATACAATGGATCCCGACAAACATGTTTGGGCAGTGATCTTTGCTAGTACTTGTAGTACGATCACGGGGTCCTGATCCAAAGCCCGATCCGCAGGGAGACTTCGCCTGGACGCCCTCGCGCCAAGAATCTCATCAAACACAACCGCGCCTCTCCGGTGCCGCAGACACACGCACACGGCTCGCGCTGCCTCGTGAAGAATAATCCGCGCCGCTCCAACACATCGTCGCGCCAAGGCTCGGACCGTCAAGGGCTTGGGCCTGGACCGCGCGACTACTGTAGCAGTACGAGTGGCAGCAGGTCGCGATCGCCACGCTCGCGGCCACAAGCCAATCTCGTCACCCTCCTCGCGTCTTGGCACGATTTGCGCAAGACACCCAGGTCACACCGGCGGAGCAGGCAGACAACCTCCCTTTCCACAGCGGATGCACGCCGCAAAGGCACACAAGCACGCCTGCTGGTCGTGGCGAAAGGGCTGGATGGGGCAGACCGGGGACTGGACTCCCTTGGGGAATGTATCTTCGAAATGCTAGTAGTGATTGCCCAAAACGCCTCGCAATGATGCCTCTCTCAACGAGGGCAAGAAGACCTAGGGAGGAGACAAAGAAATATAGCGTGGGCAAGATGCCCCAGTGGGGGAACGAAAACCAAGGAAACAAAAGGACTTCGGACGGAAGGTCTCTGCATCCAGCCACTCGATGCGATAGTATCTGTCCAGTGCGGCCGGAAGTGACTGCCCGCCGGCCCTCACGCCTGATGCGTGTCGTGTATGACCGTCAAGAGGTACTTCGGGTCCTGCACAATCACAATCTCGTGCTTCTTCGTCCGTAGTCGCAGCAAGCGGAGCTCATCCTGCAAAACACCCGGAATCCATTAGCTGCATGGCCTCTCTCTCTCTCTCTCTCTCTCTCTCTCTTAAGGTCTAGGGGAACCTCGCCAACGCACCTCTGAATCCAAATCCTGGATGAATTGGCCCGAGCCGTTCACAAACGTCCAGATCATCTGCGCGAAGTCCTCCACGCCCTGCGAGCCGGCCTCGTCGTCTGTCGTCGTTGTCGCCGCCGTCTGTGTGGACGCGGAAGCGGATGCAGTGGGCGCGGCCGCCTCGTTCGGAAACGTGCCTGTCGACGGGGTGGTGACGGTGCGGGATTTGGCCGTCGTCAGCACGGAGAGCTGGCCGCTCGTCTTGAGGATCGACCCGGTCTGCCTGTCGATGATGATGCTGGCCTTGACGCCGGGCTTCCTCGACAGCCGATCGAGCTTCTCCTCGGGGGTGGTATCGTGTCCGGTCGGCTAAGGGGTATCGATTAGCTCCGCGTTGACCCCCTCGCGCCCCTTAGGGTCGGCTAGTGTGCACTGTGCATCTCTCGGGCTTTGCGTACCGCTTGCCCCTCGGCCATGTTCATGGTCTGGATGCGTTCGTGGCGGGGGAAGGAATAGTAGTCTGCTCGTTCGTTGCTCTTGATTGCGCTCTTGGCCCACTTGTCGCTGTGGGGAGCTGCTGGTGTTGACGTCGTCAGTCATCGTGGGCGGCATGAAACGCACAGAGGTCTGGCACCTCCTTGGGGGATGACCGATTCTGCCGCCTCTCACCGCCAAAATTCTCAAGACCCGCAAAGGACATCCTCCCGGCATTACCAGGCTTGAGGATGAAGACCAGACAGACATCGTCAGCTCATGAGATTTCCGATTGATTGATCAAGATCGGGAGTTTGCAGTATCGAATCTTGCAGACAAGACTCCAAAGCCCCTTTTTCCATCATTCACATCACGCATCGCAGCCGTCGCGATCATGGGTTCCAGCGCCAAGAAGAAGAAGGAGAAGGCAAAGGACTTCCAGGTACGCCCGCAGCCCATCATCGCGATCTCACGACCACAGGTACTGATGTGATGCAATGAGAAATAGAAGCCCAAGTTCAAGGTCGGTAAGGCAAAGCCAAAGGCCTCCAACTTCACCGACACAAGCTTCAAATCCAAGGGTGAGTCAGGCTCCTCGCCACCAGTTGCCATCGTCGTCCCGCTGATGAACATATGCAGCCATTGTCATGGGCCACCAGTCACTATCTACAACCGCCCCCGATGTGATCCAGCAGTTCAAGCACAACCTCTCCCTTGCCTCCTCCTCCAAATCAGACAAGCAGCGTCGCGACGCGCTGGCCTATCTCACCAGCCAGCTCTCGTCCCAACCTCCCGTCAACCCGGTCGGCACCAGCGCTCTCCTGATCAAGCTCCTCCCCCTCATATCCGACAGCTCGACGCCCGTACGGAGCCAACTCCTGAAGCTGCTGCGCGCCTTACCTCCAACCGAGGCGAAGCACAGCGTCGAGCGCGCCGTCATGTACATCCGCGCCGGCATGACGCACCTCTCGACGGACATCAGCAGCGACGCCCTCAGCGTCATGGAATGGCTCCTCGACGTCGCCGACGACGAGCTCGTGACGTGCCCCGGCGGCTGGGTCAAGACCTTGGGCACCTTCTGCGCTTCCATGGGCTGGGCGGCATCCTCCGCGGCCGCTGGGTGGACGTCCGTTGCGCGGACGGGCATGAAGCCCAAGGACGCGCAGACACTGACACGCCAGATCTCCATCCTCTCGCGGTTCCTCGAGTGCGGCTTCAAGCCGGAGACGGCGGCCGTCCCGAGCCAGACGGAGTACTGGGACAATCTGTACCGCGCGCCCCGGTCGGCCAGCGCGTTCGAGTACCTCAACCTGTTCAACGTGAGGCGGGACGAGGAGGGGCAGATGTACCCGGATCGAGAAGCGAGGCAGCAGGTATTTCACAGACGCTTTCTCGAGCCGATAGCCAAGGGCGTCGATAAGGCGAAGAAGGAGGGCGGCGCGACGGGGAGGGCAGCCGTCGGGCTGGATCAAGTCCTGCAGAAGGGGATGAGCGATTACCAAGTGTCCACGGCGTTGGATGCGCGAGATCTGCTGGACCTGTGGTGAGAGAGACCGTCAAAAATTCAGGGATTAATCATCTGTACATTATATTTTCATCATATAGCCTGTCAGTTTACAATGAAGTCATATTCTACGAATTCAGTCAATGCTTCTCTCGCAGACTTGCTGTGACTGACCTCGAGATTCCCAACGTGAAGAAAAGGAGACCTCATAATTCAATGTCATCTCAGCTTCGGGGAGAAGGCAATGATTCACGGCCAGTCGCTCCTGCCAAGAGAGAAGTTCAGGCAGCAGCCTCACTCTGAAAGGGCAAGAAACAGCCGACTGTTTCTTTCCGTTCTCTTTTTCTTTACTTGCCTTCTCCTTCCTTCTCCGTCTTTCACTTTCCGTCACCCACCTTCTCTGCCCTTCTCTTTCCTTCCCGTGGCCACGCGCGCAGTGCCACTGCCCCTTCGCTCTTTCCACTCCCCCAACCTCACGCGTCTCGCTCCTTCCCTCTTCCCTACTATTCCCCTTTGCATCTCCCTCCGTCGTTCCTTCCCCAACATTGCCCCTCCTTCCCACAGCCAACTCTAGCCCTAAGCCCTCACCTTTCTCTTTGTTTCTACTATTCCGGCCTTTTGCCTCCCAAATTCGCTCTCCTACATCGCCCTTTGTTTGTTTTGTTTCGATTTTCTTTTTGGCCTTTGACCTCACCCAGATCCGCTTCTACGTCAAGGTCATCACGCGAGTGGCATTGCCTCACTGAAATCCGGTATGTCGAGAACCCCTCTGCAGCCCCGACCCGCCCAGCTCTGCGCCGCATCTGATACTTCCCTCGCGTCTGATGGCGCGACCATGCTCTATTTCGTTCTTTGACCTCAAGCTAATGCCTCCTCGATATCGTCCAAATCCAAGCTTCTCCAAGATGAGTCAAACGCAGAAATACAAGGAAAATGCTCCTCCTTCGACCGCGGTAAAAGCAATCCCGGGTTGGGTGGAGAGGCAGGCCGTCGACTACGCTGCCATCTCGAACATGGTAGCTCCCCAGGATTGGGACGGCAGCGCAAGTGTCTATCAGTGGAACGACGACTTTGGCGACGTGGGACCGAAGCTCCCTGAGCTCGAGATGGAGCTGTTCGGGGCTCCGGATGCCCGACACGAGAGAACAGGCATCGATTTCTCCAAGTAAGCAGTTCCTCTCGGCCTGGATTCCCACCAGCGGCACTTGGCTTGGATGCTCATGACCTCCTAGGATTGATGAGATTGAAGTCGTCCAGGAGGGACCAGTCAAGATCAACCCCATCCCTTCCTTCAAGGGCGCCGGCCTCCACCCAATCATGCTGGAGAATGTCCAACTCTCGGGATACGTGAACCCCACGCCGATCCAGAAGTTCACGATTCCCGCGATCGCTCAGGGGAACGATGTCATTGGAATCGCCCAAACTGGTAAGAGAGACCCGATCTCGATCAAGAAAGCTTGCTGATTCGTCCAAAAACAGGCTCCGGAAAAACAGCTGCCTATCTCATTCCCATCCTGAGTCGACTAATGGGAAAGGCGAAGAAGCTGGCTGCCCCTCGCCCGAACCCTGCTACCTTTCGGGAGGGTCGAGACGAGGTCACTGCGGAGCCTCTTGTCTTGATCGTCGTGCCGACGCGCGAGCTGGCCGTCCAAATCTTCAATGAAGCCCGCAAGCTCTGCTATCGCACGATGCTCCGACCCTGCGTGGTGTACGGAGGCATTCCTATTCGAACACAGATCAGCCTCCTCAACAGGGGCTGTGATGTCCTGGTCGGAACACCCGGTCGCCTCGTCGACTTCATCGGGCGTCCCCGCAACCTCACTTTGCGTCGACTGAAGTACCTCATCTTGGATGAGGCCGACGAGATGCTGGATGCCGGCTGGGACGATGATCTGAAGCAGATCCTGGCAGGCGGTGGTGAGTCTGCAGAGCTGGTGCGACTCACGGGACGACGCTGACCACCCTGAGCAGAACAAGATGAAGGCAACGTGAAGTACGGCCTGTTCTCGGCGACCTTTCCCAAGGCAGCGCGAGAGCTGGCCAAGGAGCATCTCGCGGCATCGCATGTGCGCTTTCGCGTGGGCCGTGCCGGAAGCACGACCGCCAACATCAAGCAGATCGTTCTGGAGGCGAAGCCCCACACGAAGAACGAGATTCTCCTCACGCTCCTGGACGAGATGCCAAGCGTCCGGACCATCATATTCGTGAACAGCCGCCAGACGGCCGATTCGCTCGATGACTTCCTGTACAATGTGAACCTTCCGGTCACGTCCATTCATGGTGACCGCACTCAGTCGGAGCGGGAGGCGGCCATGAGGGCTTTCCGCTCGGCCAAAGCCCCGATTCTCGTGGCGACGGGCGTGTCCGCGCGCGGCATCGACGTTCAGAACGTGATGCACGTCATCAATTACGATCTCCCTTCGATGGATCACGGAGGCATTGAGGAGTATACGCACCGCATAGGTAAGGTTCAGGTCCTCCATCCTGAGAGATGATCATGCTGATGCTTTTCAGGACGTACCGGCCGCATTGGACACCGCGGTGTGGCCACCTCGCTCTTCACGGAGCGTGATGAGCCCATTGCGAGTGTCCTCACCCGAACGCTTCTCGAGACGGGCCAGGAGGTACCACCATTCCTGCAGCACTACGTGCCGGAAGATTTCCAGGCAGGAGCCCTCAAGTTTGAGACAGATTCCGACTTCGACGCGACTGAGATTCGTGAGCCAGATGCTCCGACAGGCCAAGATGCGTGGGGTAGAGCAGGCAATGAGACCGGCGGCAACGGGGGATGGTAATGCATGGAGACGGTGAGGCCAGCTTGGCTTCGGCGTGTTATGCATGGCTGCGAATTTCGAGATGAACAAACACCGGAGCTGTGAGAGGAAGTATAGGAAACTCAAGGATATGTTTCATTTGGAACAAGATGAACAAAGACTATGTGATGGATTGTCTATTCGGTCCCCTTTTCCACCCATTTTCTCGCAGGTTGGGCGTGAGCGCTCTCTCATGTGTTGCGCATGATCTTGGCGATGCCAGCGACCCTCGTGGAGGTCTCACCATAGCCCAGCTCGACGACGCCCTGGGCGAAACGCCATGCCTTCTCCTGGTCACTGATCGGATACCTCATGGTCGGGGGAATGGCTGTGCGGATGCCCAGCCAGCCGAAGCGGTCCTCGCAGACGGCCTTGACGTTGCAGAGGCCGCGCAGGCCCTCCTCGCCGGCGAAGCGGCCGTAGCCGGAGCCCTTGAGGCCACCAAAGGGCAGCTGGACGGCGTAGTAGGAGCCAAAGTCGTTCACGGCGACCATGCCGGCGTGCAGGCCGCGGACGACCTCCGCAAGGGTCGGGTCGCGCTCGGAGCCGTGGACGGAGGCGCCGAGCGCGTACTGCGTGGAGTTGGCGATGGCGAGGATGTCGGCCGAGGAGGGGGAGGGGCTGCGCATGAGGAGCAGGATGGGGCCAAAGCACTCCTCCTGGGCGATGCGCATGGAGGGTGTGACATCCACGAGCATGGTCGGGGCGAAGTAGTGGCCCATGGGGTATTTCGGATGCTGGAAGCGCGAGCCGCCGACGAGCAGGCGGGCGCCGTGGCGAACGGCATCGGCGACGAGATCCTCGAGTCGGGTGAAGCTCGCGTCGGAGATCATGGCGCCGACGTCTGCGTCCGGGCCGAGGCGCAGGGCGCGCACGCGGGGCTCCAGCAGGGCGATCAGCCGGTCGTACACGGGCCGCGGGGCGATGACGCGCTCGATGCCGACGCAGTTCTGCCCCGCTGCCTGGAAGGTGCCGCGCATGACGATGTCCATGACGCGGGGCAGGTCGTTGCGCGCGGAGGCGAGGACGACGCAGGGATCCTTGCCGCCGAGCTCGGCGAGGACAGGGGTCAGCGCGCGGGCCGCGCTCGCGGCGACGTGGTGCGCGACGGGGCGGGAGCCGATGAATGTGATGTGACGGATGGCCGGGTGGGACGTGAGATGCCCCGCGACGGAGGGCCAGCACGCGACGGCCTGGACGAGCTTCGGGTCGTGCCCGTGGACGAGCAGCGCCCCGCGCGCGATGTTCAAAAAGTAGGGCGCGGACCAGGCGGTCTGCTCGGATACCTTGACGACGATCCCGTTGCCCGCAAAGAGCGCGCTGATGAGCGGGCCCATGAGGTTATGGAAGGGATAATTCCACGACACGAGCGCGGCGACCACGCCGAGCGGCTCGTAGCGCACCTCGTTTCGCTTGTACGCCATGAGCAGGCTCGTGGGCCGGCGCGAGGGGCGCAGCGCCTGCTCGCCGTGCTTGAGCGTCCAGGTGAGCTTCTCGACGGTGGTGAGGATCTCGCCGAGCGCGGCGTCGGCCATGGTCTTGCCGGAGTCGGCGGCGGCGACGGCGCATATCTCGCGGGCGTGGGAGAGCACGAACTGGCGCATGGAGCGGAGGACGGCGCGGCGCTGGTGGAAGGACGTGCGGGCCCAGCGGGACTGGGCGTCGGCGGCGGCGGCGACGGCGCGGTCGATGCCCTCGCGGGACTGGCTGGGGACGGAGCCGAGCAGCTGGCCGGTGGCGGGGTTGTGGCATAGGATCGGGGAGCCGGGTTTGGCGGAGGAGGCCGCAGGTGTTGATGCGGGGGGAGGCGGGGGCGTGTCGGCGGGGGGG
>NIGD01000010.1:473942-485852 GCA_003055185.1 Escovopsis sp. TC
GCTGTAGGATTTCCTTCACCCTCTTCTCTCTCGCCATCTCCCTGCCCCCCCCCCCCTTTTCTCCTGTTCTCCTTCTCCTTTCCTTCTGTCCACCCCCGCCTCTTTTCGTAGCCTCCCTTTCCCCGTCCTGCGCTGACATACTCCTTCTCCCCCTCAACAGCTGGGAATCCTCGTTGGCCTGCTCTCGACAAGCGTCCAAAGCGTGGGCCTGACCCTGCAACGCAAGTCGCACATCCTCGAGGACGAAAAGGCCCCCCACGATGTCCGCCGACCCCCCTACCGCAGACGCCGGTGGCAGCTCGGCATGGCCATGTTCGTCGTCGCCAACCTCCTCGGCAGCACCGTCCAGATCTCCACGCTGCCGCTCCCCGTCCTCTCCACCCTGCAGGCCGCCGGCCTCGTCTTCAACTCCATCTGCGCCACGCTCATCCTCGGCGAGACCTTCACCCGCTGGTCCCTCGGCGGCACGCTGCTCGTCTCCACCGGCGCCGTCCTCATCGCCATCTTCGGCGCCATCCCCTCGCCGAACCACGACCTCAACGAGCTGCTCGAGCTGCTCGCGCGGAAACCCTTCATCGCGTGGATGATCCTCCAGGCCCTCTTCGTCGTCACCCTCGCCGTCGTCACCGACGTCACCAGCGGGCTGTCCACCCTCTCCCACCACTCCCGCTTCCGCCTCATGCGCGGCATCAGCTACGGCGTCATTAGCGGGGACCTTTCCGCCCACTCCCTGCTCTTCGCCAAGTCCGCCGTCGAGCTGCTCATCAAGTCCATCGGCGGCCAGAACCAGTTCGTCCACTGGCAGGCCTGGGCCATCGTCCTCGGGCTCGTCTCCCTCGCCCTCTGCCAGCTCTACTACCTCCACCGCGGCCTCAAGCTCGTCTCCACCTCCGTCCTCTACCCGCTCGTCTTCTGCGTCTACAACATCGTCGCCATCCTCGACGGCCTCATCTACTTCAACCAGACAGGCCTGATCCCCACGCTCGACGCCTGCCTCATCACCCTCGGCACCGTCATCCTGCTCTCCGGCGTCCTCGCCCTCTCCTGGCGCCTCAGCGACGAGCAGCACGCCCCCGGCGTCGGCCAGTCCTCCCTCGCGCCGGGCCTCGGCCTCCTCGACGACACAGAGGGCGAGGACGAGTCCCTTCTCGGCTCCGGCGTCATCGACAGCGACGGCGGCTCCTCGTCCACCACCTACCGCACCTTTCTCCCCGACGACGCCACCACCCCGCTCACGCCCACGCGCAAGAAGAGCCTCGGCTGGATCGAGCGCGCCGAGATCTGGGACGAGCTGCAGGACAACGACGAGCTCCTCCATCCGCCCCCTTCCGCACGCAGCTCCGAGACGACGCCCCTCCTCCCTCGCCACAAACGCGCAGCAAGCCACGCCACCCACCACAACGCCTCTCCTCCTACCGCCAACACCAACATCACCACCACCGTCGATCCATCCTCCAGCGCAGACCCCAGCATGGGCCCCAAGCCGACGCCGAACCGCCGGCGCCGCCGCAGCACCGGATTCCCCGGCTTCGTCGCCCGCCGCTCGCAGCGCCGCTCCTCCGTCGCAGGATCCCTCGGCAGCATCTTCTCCCTCAGCTGGTGGACCACGGCAGCGAGCAACCGCGACACGGGCGGGGAACGACACAGACACGCGGACAGGGTCCTGCGCAGCGCGAGCCTCGAAGACGGCTTATTACGGCGGGGCCTCGGCTCGGGACACACGCCCTGCGACGCGGAGGAGGGCTCGAGAGGGCGCGCCGGGAAGTCCCACTCGGCTGTATGATATCCCGCAAATACAAGCTTGTGTATTTTCGTCGCCCCAAATTTCTCATTGTTTTGCTTTCTTCGGACGCGCTGTTTCTCGTTCTTGGCCTTGTTTCTATTCGCTTCATGGAGTTGGAGGGGGACGCATGGAAAGTGGTGTATACGATCCCGCCCCTCTCTATTTCTTGTCGGCGGGCGGGAAATGCAATCTTCGAAGGGTGGTTTGGATGTCCGGTCTGGATGGTGCATTGTAGTGGGTGGAATAGCAGAAGAAGGGGGGGAGAAGGGGAGGAGGGCAAGAGGAGAGGCAGGAAAGAAGAGAAGGACGGGGAAAGGGGGACGAGAAGGGGGTTTGGGCAGAGAGAAAAGGGGAAGGGGAGGAGGGAAAGATGTGTTGATTCTTGAAGCTCATCCCATATTTAGCGGTAGATTCCAGCGATCCAAATTCACGATATATATACACCTCTAGGTAATAGAAATGTCTAATTCCATGATGGAGAGATTTGAGGATGAGAGGATCCGGCGTAGACATTGTTTTGGTGGCCTCGAAGATGTTTTCTTCTTCTGGTGACACTGGGGACTGGATAGTAATATCCATGTGACTCTGTCCCCGAGGATGTTCTGTTAAGACGATACCCCCGGGGATCTATTGTCATGCGGGTCCCTGTTGACACTGAAGATGTGACGCGCGAATTGCCTGACCTTGATGATGCGACTTGTTTCTATGACCTCGAGGACGTCATGTTCACCCACCCGCGACCCCGAGAATGTACCGCTGATTCTAGCATCCTCAAGAATCTCGGTCTCCGCTCCTGTAGATGTCACCCTGGCAGCGCAAGAGGAGCGATCCGCCCCCCCCCCCCCCTCCCCCCCCCGTGACCCCAAGTACGTGCTGTCGACCTTGTTCTCGGATCTAGCACGCGGCCTTCATGCTTTCCCTTCCTGGAGCCCGTGAACCGGTGACGTCGATTTCCCGTCTGGTCTTGGGGGACCCGGCCTGGAGATCAGGTGAGGGTAGGTGGAATCGCGACTTGGATCTGGCCTATTTGCTTGGGCAAGCGGGGGGCAGGGTCTGTCAGGATCGTGGGGTCTCGAGAAGATGCCTACGTTTTGGGCGGATTCACGAGGGGCCAAGGTGCCCGGGATGATGGGCATCCAAAAACGGCCTCCTCTTCCCCCGGGAGACTGGCTTCAGAGGGGGCAGGCAGTCGTGGGTTGGCAATCGTGGGGGCTGCAAGATGCCTCATAGGCAGTCCGGGGTGCTGGCTTGAGGGGGAGGACTGCGAGGAGGATCTAGATGTATCGGGAATGACGAGATGCCGAATTCTTGTGCGACGATTGGCCTTGGAGAAGGCGTTGCGCGGGGATTTCAGGGTCCACGAGAGCATGGCCTATGATTTCTGCGGTTCTGTTTCTATTGCTCTGGTTCTCATTTGTCATACAGATTTGCAGGTACGGAAAGGAGAGGTGAAGATCGCCGAATTAGGGGCAATGGCGTTTGTGAAGGTAGAGCTCGAGCGTCACGGTTTGTCTGGTGGGAACACAAGCATCCACATACTACTAGTGGTTCTATTCATAGAAAGGACTTGATCTCGGGGCGTCATAGTCTGCACATATCTAGAATAAAAGGTCATCCGTGGAAATGCGGGTTGCAATATGGGCTGAGAGATTGTCGGGTTGGAAAAGGGGCGGAAAGATTGGTTCATTGATTGTCATCAGGGTATATACGCAGGACGTCTCGATATACACGTGATCCAGAAATCAAAGTCGTCGCTTCATATTGCGCACCGTACATTGCCAGAATGTCTATGCCAACGCTATGCTTGAGATCGTGAGCGAGTGGGAGGATGCTATGCAGATCCGTGCCGTGCTATGCCGGGTGGTGTGCCTGGTGATTGTTCAAAAGAGTGTGTGCCGTGTGATATCAAAAGTGTGTGTCGGGCGATATGTCAAAAGTGCCCGAACCCGCTCTTCTCCTGGATGAGGCGGTAGCGCTCCCTGTGCCTGCGTGTGGATGCGAGGCAGGCGAGGGCGAGGATGAGGAGGACGTCGATGCCTGTGCAGGTTAACCTCTGGGCGTGTGAATTGCTCAAACGACGTCTTGAAGGAAATCTTGATGGGGGCCATCTTGAAGAACATCCTGAGGACATTTTGAGGACACCTTCGGGACATTTTCAAGACATCTTCAGGACATCTTCAGGATATGACATTCTGAGGACATCCTCAGAGCATCTTGATGCGGCGCATGTTGAGGAAGGGTAACGTAAGAGTACATACCCACTATGCCAAAGAGGGCAGTGAAGATGAGGGTCATGAAGTTGTTCGCATAGCTCGCTATGGAGGGCGCGCAGCCGCGCAGTAAGGCAGCGGCCGCAGGGCTGGGACACGTGGCGTCCGTGACGAACGCCGGGTCGGTGGAGCTTAGGTAGCCGCAGCACTGAAACGACGTCTGAATGAGGGACTGGACGTGCGGCTCGAGCGCGTAGTAGGTCGGCGCGAAGGACTCCTGCGTGCGGAGCGTCTGGAACCAGACGTAGAGGCCGAGGGCGAGGGTGAGCAGGGCGCAGAGGGTGACGGCGTGAGCGCCCGTCTTGAGGAGCTTGCGCCTGCCGGCGGAGAGGAGGCCCGGGACGGTGAGGGCGAAGACGATGACGACGACGGCGGCGTTGGCGACGGCGGCGGCGAGGACGGGGCGGTGATGGAGGAGGAGGTGGCGGACGGCTTGTCTGCCGGTGTGGAGGTCCTGGGTGCGGGACTGGAAGTAGAAGACGAGGGAGAAGGCGAGCTCGAGGATGCCGGAGGCGAGGAAGAGCAGGTCGGCGAGGAGGGCGGCGAGGAAGACCTTGTCGGGCATGGCGAAGGGGAGGGCCATGGCGGGGAGGGCTGGTAGCTCTGTGCTACCCGTGCTGGTCGTGGGAGTCTGGTATCCCTGTGTCCTGGGTTCTGATCCTGCAGATGGGACTGGGACTGCGCGTGTCGATCGTGCTTGGCAAGCAGTGCTGGAAGGAGGGAGCGGGCGTTGAGGCGGTAGCGAGCGGTGGGCTCTCGTCAGATCTCGGATCGAGGGATGCCTGAGTTTGGAGCGACGAGATGAGGTTCTCTCGTGTCTGTTGGAAGGATGGCAGAGGGCCAGCCTCTGGGAAAAGAATGGATGAAGGAGAGTGGAGAGGGCTCCGAGGAGCAGAAAGAAGGCGAAACGAAGAGAGAGAGAAGGTCAGACGCGGTCGATGGGCATCAACGAAGGTCATTGACGACGAAAGGAAAGACAGAAAAAGAAGCGAGAAGGGGAGGGGGGGAGAAAAGAGCGAGAGAGGGTAAGGGGACTCTGTAAAGGGAGGGGGAAGAGAACCAAAAAGGAGAGACAAAAGGCAGAGAGAGACACGAGGGAAGGGGCACACAAAAACAAAACACAACCAAGATGAAACACGCAAGAACGGCAGCATGAGAGCGACGAAGGAGAAGAAAAAAAAACACCAACAATGAAACCTCACGAAACAATGAGAACCGCCGCCCCATTGTGCGCGCGTGGGTTGAAGGGCCGGCGTTGCGCCTCCTGGTGGGTTCGAGCAGAGGGCGCCAAGGGGGTCGGTGACTGGCCAATCACGGGGGGGGCGCGTCAACGACCCCGACCGGCGCGCCCCTTTGCCCCCTGGCGAGGAGGATTGGCGCGAGCCAGGAGGACGCTTGCAGGAAGCTGGATCAATCCATGGATGGTGATGAGGAGTGGTGGTGAGTGGTGAGTTGTTGTCTGGCATTGTCTGGCCGTGAGTGCAAGTCCTCGCACGGTTACGGAGTACAAGCAGCCGCTGGGCGGGCATTGGATCGCCTGTTGATTGGATGGATGGCCTTGGGGATGGATCAAGATGCTGGGACGCGAGCCGAGGGGCACGTGACTTGACGATGTGGAGGATCAGGATACCTACGAGCACTCCGTACCTACTACGAAGGGCTGCCTCAAATTACTACTACTACTCCGTAGTACTACCTACAACTACTAGAGGCACGGCATGAGCATGGCGCGATGGGCGATTGCACGCACAGAGGAGAACATGACGGACGAATGCAGCGCGGGAGGAATGCAACGCCGCAGTCGCAGAGTCGCCATGGGTCTCACGATATTCCTTCGGGGCTGGACGGCTGTGGTCGGCGACTCGGAGGCAGGGCTCGTCTCGGAACATTGTTGACGCGCTGCCGGCCATCACCACTGCGTATCAACAACATCACGGGGATCCATATCTGGACCTCCCGAGTCTGTTGCGGCCTGACATGCAAGGCCCAGGATTCATGGATGCCAAGCAAATGCACCTGCGATTTCCACCGGGACGTCCGTCCTTTTGTCCGCCCGTCTGCCTGTCTGCCTGTCTGCCTGCCTGCCCTGCCTTGCCGACGAGGCACCCCCATCTGCGAGTCTTGTCTGCGCGACGTCCCCTTCACGTTGTCCCCCCGGCCGGCACTGTCTCTGGACCAACTTCAAGTCCTGCTCGTGGACACACGTACGGAGTACTCCGTACTGGTCTTCGCACTCGTGCCGTGGCGGAGCGATTCGGCCAAGCGACCACACGGTGGGGCGGCACGACGGGGGCGTCACGACGGCCTCGCGACGGGGCGCGCGGGACCCCGACTCGGGGGCCTCCCTGTTTCACGCCGTGGAGTTCGAATCCGGCCGGCACGTTCCAAGCCGGATGGCTGGTCTCACGGCTCGCGCCATGGGAGCTAGTAGTGCTACGGAGTCACTTCTACGGAATACTCGTACTGGTACGGAGTACTCGTACCGTCCTCTCCCCTCCTAGGGCTCCTTTCTCTCCCTCTCTCCCTCCCCCTCCTCTCCTCTCTTCCTGCCCTTCCGAAGCGCCTGCTCCTGGTGCTCGTGCTCGTGCTCGTACTCGTGCGCACAAATACTCCGTCCGTCCATCTCGTCCTCGTCCTCGTACGAGTATCGTAGCCTCCTGTGGCTGCTTCTCTTGGCAGACCGGACAGGCCAACCAGGGGTCGCCAATTGGTCAGGCAGACTCGGGCAAATTCTCGCAGAGTCGCCCGCAGCCATGAGAAACAAGGCGGGCGTACTCCGTACTCCGTACATGTACTCCGCAGCAGGTATTTTTGTCTCCTGCGACTGTACGGAGTACTCGTACTGGTACGGACTCGCAGTATCCAATGTTGCCTGCTCTGCTTCCGCTTCTCTGTCCATCTCTCGCTCTCTGTCCCCAGCCCTGCTCCCGTCCTTGTGGAAAACCCTCCCATGATCTGCCCCTCCTGTGGAGCAGTGACATCTCGTTCTGCGGGAGGGCCATGTGTTCCCAGATCGATTGTGCATTCGAGTCAGCCCCGCCATGCGCCGGTCCCAGCGGGTGCCGGACTCCGTGGAAGGGCTCTCGATCTTGCAGTCCAAGGTGGGCTCCCTTCCGGGTTGGAAAAGGTCCTCGAACATCCCGAGCGATGTACTCTTCTGTACTCTTCGCAGGCCGGATCCATCCTTGATGTACCTGTACGGAGTACGGAGTACCTGTTCGAGCACTTCCTGTCTCGGCTCGATCAGACAGCCAATGGGGTCGGCAGGCAGCATTCGAAGCTTCCTAAAGCAGGAAGGCGTCGGCCAAGGTCGCCCAAGCTCCTTCCCTGCCAGTGGTGACTGGCGATGGCGGGCGAGCAGCGGCGGCCGACTTCCGCTTCTGCCCCGGAGCTCCTGCCTCGCCGTCCACAGTTCGGCTGCTCTTGCTGTTGGGAGTCACGTCGACAGGGAGGATCGTACGGAGTACTACGGAGTAGGTACTGTACTAACGTAATGGATATGTTCAAGTACGAGTACTCGTACGAGTACGGAGTTGGATCGTCTTGCAGATGAGAGCATCGCTGGCACCTGTCCTCAACAGAGTGGAAGTCCCACGGGAAGTACTACGGAGTACTCCGTAGACGACACTGCATCCCCAAAGCAACCTGATCCATGCGTATGTGTACGAGTACTCGTAAGGTATCCTGGAACCGCTTCCCGTCGGGTTTTCATATATATATGTGCCTATCTCTACTCCGTAAGTAACAAGAGAGCCTCCACAGGAGCACGATCAGACAGCGGTAACCATGATGCCCCAGGAGCTCGGACAGAACCCGAACTCATCGTTCACAACGCCCGCTCGTACCAGTACGAGTACTCCGTACTCCTTCTCGCATCCCGAACGGCGACATCAACTCAAGCTTAGAGCTTCCAGCCTGGGAGCGTCTCTCCGTAGTTCTCCGTCCTCCGTAGAGGAAGCATGGGAAGAAAAAGAAATTGTCCAGGGTGCTGACAGCAGCCTCCTGCAGGCAGTCCAACCACGTTTCCCTGGCCTGTCGATTGCGGAGGTGCTTCCTTGCAGTCATGCCATACGGCATCGCGGTCCACGGAATCCTCCGCAGAGCAAAAAGCAAGACGAGTACTGGACTGTGGTCCTTGCATTCTCCTCCTTACGCATACTCCGTGCGGAGTACGGAGTACGAGTACCGTACGGAGTACTTACGTAGGAGTACGGAGTACTACGGAGCACGGATGGAGCGTCTGGACCGCACGAGACACAAGACGTCGTGAGACGCTTCTTCGACCTAGAATGGCGCTCGGCATGGATCAGACGAGGCCGCCGCCGTGCGTCCATCCTCCATCCCTCTCCCGCCGGCAATGCCAGTGCCTTGTGCGAGTGCTCCCGACCTCTGCTCCTCCCAGATCGAGCTTCCGGTCTGTCCTCAAAGAAGCTGAGCAGTGCCACGGGATATCGCACGGCGTTCGCCGTCCTCTGTGAAAGGACAGAATCTCCCACTGCTACGGAGCACTACAGCACGGCCCTCGGTATTCAGACGCAGACGGCCATCCGCCAAGTCGTGACGGCGTCTTCTGCGGTGCGAGGCGTGCTGCCTGTAGGCTGAAGAAGTGGGCAGCACCAACAGCGACTCGGGTCGAGCTATGCCCCCACACGATGGGCACCTCGTATCGTACGAGTACGAGGACGAGTTCGAGTACTTTTCCTGCTGGTACTCGTACTCGTACGAGCACGAGCACGAGCACGAGCACGAGCACGAGCATGAAGCACACTCTGGATGTGATGACAAGCATTGGACGGTTTGTCCCCCGGTCCGCGCCCTCTCGTCTCGTCTTCCGCTCCCAGAGGGGGGATAACGACATGCCTCTCATGGCCGAGTTGTTTCATCCGAGTACCAGTGCAGATACTACCGGTATCGGCCCGGTCAAGACCTGTCCAATCGGCCATCGTCGACTCGGGTCCCGTCGCACAGAATCCCTCGTACGAGGATCCGTCAGGCCTCGTTGCCTCTTGTTGACCTTTTGACGGCGGCCATGTCGAGATCGAGGAGCAGGTGCTGCTTTGCGCGGCGGGACAAGCATTCGGGCCAGGCCTGTTTGATGTCGGAGCTGATCGTTTGAGCCCATTGATCCATGAGCATTCCCCCGCCAGGGGGGCTGCGAGTACTCGAGTATTCCGTACTGGACTCGTGCCATGGGCCGAGATGGCAGACCCGGAGCCAACATCCACCCACATCCACTGCATGGATGGCTGACCCCATTGCATCGATGGGCCTCCCGTTCACCTCCATCCCGGCTCGTCCTCGACGAATGACGAAAGCGCATCGCGCGTCGGTACGGAGCGTTCTCGAGTACTCCATACTTCGTCCTCGCACTTGTATGTACGAGTACGATGCGAGTTGCGAGTTGCGCGTTGCAAATGGTGATGGATCCTGACTGCCAGACGGGGGAGGGCCCGGCAGGTCTCGAAACCACCCATCCCATCCTTTAATCTGTCCCCCGCCCGCCCATCAGGTGGCCTGGCCAAGAGCACAGGTAGTATATGTATTCCTTGTACGGAGTACTCCGTACTAGTCCGCCAGTGGGCGAGGATTCCAGCCGCCCGCACATTCCGCACCGTCTCGCAAGGCGCTGGTGCGACTGTTTTGGCCAATCTCACCACCTCATGTGCGGTGCGAGGATTTCGCACGGCCTCAGGGGATATACCAGTATAGGATGGATGTATGGGATGCAGGAGGGGAAAGACGAGCGTGAGAAGGCCGTGTGTTTCGAACGGAGGACGGTCTTGTGCGGTAACAACGGAGCAAGCTTCGAGTCGAGGGCGCTGACGCACGAGTCGCGCAGCGCCGTTGGCATATCGTGCTAGAGGGCCGATGGCTTCGTCGCGGGAAACGGGCGGCCTCGCAGCTGCAGGTACGAGTACGAGTACTCCGTACTCCGTACGAGTCCCCCTTGCGAGGATCTCCGAGTGCTCGCACAACATTGGTCATTCGCGATGCTGGGCGCAAGTCTGTCCAGAAAGACAAAGGCCACAACGAGAGGTCGACGAGGGTGGGAGGTCCACACGATGGATGGGGCGTGGAGTGGGATGGATTGGTGGAAGTAGGATCAAGATGGATGGAGCCGTGGTTTGGAGGTACCTGATTTTCGCACAGGGTAAGCACGGGGAAGGCACGCATATCCCACCTGGCTTTTCTCTGCGAGGATTGATGCATTGCCAGAGGGATCGTCAAATGGCGATGCCAGTGCTCGAGATGTCTCCATCACGAGTAACCCGAAAACATCAGGTACGAGTACCGAAATGTGCTCGAGGCAGGTGCTCCCCACTGCTCGCTTCCTTCCGTCCAGAGCTTCAAGTCGTCGTCAGTCGTCAAGAAGGACGGATGGAAGAACGGACGGGAAAACAATGGGTCATCCCGGCCCGGCTCGTCACCTGCACAGTGCAGAACGGCGAGCTCTGAGCCAAGTCCCCGCAGGTACGGAGTACTCCGTACAAGTACCTAGTAGTAGTGGGGAGGAAGGGGGGGGGCAACTGGGGCCAGCAGGAGGACGGGCAATACTCGGTATTGATCGATCGATTCGACGACTTCCGCTGGGGACGCACAGGCGCGGGCCCTCTCCACACAGTATGAAGAACAAGCTACTCTGTGGAGAAAGAACGATGACGCGCTCGCTCCTTCTCTACTACCTCTACTCCGTACAGTACTCCGTAGTACTACTAGTAGTACTCGTACGGGCGGCCCCACGCGCAAGGAGCAGCCGGTCGGTACATGTACTACTGACGGGCACGGGCGCTACTACTACTACTATGCGTCTGCGTGCCGGGTACTCCGTACTCCGTACGAAAGTCCGACTCGGGGGACTCGATCTCCTCGAGTGCCTCTCCAAAGTGCGAGTACGAGCAGTACTGGCACAGGGCACGGGCCCCCCACAGAAAACCCATGGACTCTGGCAAGGAGTGGTGCTCATTGGAGGTACTCGTTCTTGTACAGCGGGATCCCGTACGAGTACTTAGTACTACTACGGAGTACTAGTACCTCGTGCCCGTAGCAAGCACTGGTCGGGTGAGCAAGAGGGCAAAAGAACATAGTGCAGGGCCTGCCCCGTCGCGCGGCCGAGTTTAAGAAAAACAGATCAAGCCAAGTCGAGACAAGACCACCTTCTTTTTTCCCACTCTCGCACGGGAAGCGTCCCAGTCCGGCCATCACCATCAATCTATCCATCCGTTGATTGATTGCTTGATTGATCGATTGGATCCATCTTGATTGATTGATTGATCGATCGCTCTCGACGTCCAAGGGAAGAGAGACCCGCGACAAAGGCAGCGCACTCGCTCCCATTCGCAGGCACGCCCTCTCGCAGGCACGCTCTCTCGCCAGCAAGCAAGCAAGCACGCACGCACGTACGCACGTACGCACACACGCACGCACACAAAGCACGCACGCACAATTCCAGGCTGAGAAGTTCCATCCTCTTGCCGGCGGCACAGGCACGCACGACCGCGCACACACACGATACTCGCAGAGACACACACACACACAACAGACATACACAGACTCACACGCTCTCGTTCTCCACCTCCTCCTCCTCCTCCTCCTCCTCCTCCTCCTCCTCCTTGTCTCGCTCTCGCGCGCTTCAATCCTGTGTTGTGTGTGGACGGTACGAGTACCTCGCACATACCTGCCTCCTCCTCCTCCTCCTCCTCTTCTTCGTCCTCCTCCTCCTCCTCCCTGTACTCCGTCCATACCTCCCCCCTCTTCTTCCTGCCTCGTCTTTCCTCCACCCATCGTCGTCCTTCCTTTTTTTTTCTTGTCATTTATTTCATTTTCCGCTGCGATTTTTTTCCTTTCACCCTTCGCCCC
>NIGD01000010.1:493377-504525 GCA_003055185.1 Escovopsis sp. TC
GGAGAGGGGGGGGGAGGTGATGGTGATGGTGGAGGAGGAGGAGGAGGAGGAGGAGGGGGGAGGGAACAGCAGAGAAGAAGAGGAGAAGAGGAGGAGGAAGGGTGGTAGCGGTGGTTGTGAGACGTGCTCGATCTGGAAAGGGTGTAACGCAATCGGTTGGGGACGGTCTTGTTTGGCAATGCGGTAGTCGGCGTGGATGCGGAATGGCCGTTGCACGAGGACGTGGGAGATCGAGGATGAAGTATGAGAGACGGTGGTGATGATGGTGATGGATGTCTTTTGGGGGAAAGAAATGCAGTTGGATCCATCAATAGTACTAGTAGTAGTAGTACTACTCCGGCTTCCATACGATAGATGGATGTTGTTGGGCGGTACGGGTACTCCTACGTGCCACGAATCTACTGGTGCGGGCGGGTACTGCATCGATGGAAGAGGTAGTACTCCGTACTCGTACCACTATTTTTGCGGTGCGAATGCATGGATGGATGGATCTGGAACGGGTGTCAGGGCAGGGCGCGGGGCGGCGGTTTGAGCATGTTTGTCGGCGCGGATGGCATCGAGAGGGATGAGCAGGCATGCACGGGGTCCTCGTGGGGAGGGATGCACAAGACAAGGAGAGCACTCAGTGGAGCAATGAGGAGAGCATTGGGTCGAGGACGAGCATAGCACCGAGTGCCCCGTACGGAGTAGTAGAGCACGTAGAAGACGAACAGGGCACGGGCTGGGTCGAAGATGAGGGCATCTTGGGATGAGGCGGGATGAGGACAGACGTGCTCTGGTGAGAACCTTGGTGGCCGCGTGAAGGTGCGAGGATGAATCGACACGGTGATGATGAGTGGAGGTAGTCGTACTCGGTACTCCGTACAAGTACTAGTAGTAGTACCAGTACCAGTACCAGTACTACGGAGTAGTACGAGCACATCTATCCTGTAGGGGAGCGCGAGTCACGTAGGATGATTCTGGTGGACGGGGGGGGGGGAGGGAGACAGCGACTCGCCCTGAGGGTAGGATCATCGCGAGGGGATGATGGAGACCCGAGAGTTGGACTGCCAAGGCGTCCGTTCTTGGAGCTGCATTCAGGGAGAGCAAGAGGGTGGAGGAGCGGTCGATTTGCCGGCGTCAGAAAGGCGAAGCGGGAAGACGGAAGGGAAATGGGGAGGGGACGGGCTCTTATGTGCCTCTGCGCAGTGGGTGGATCGTGAGCCAGAAGCCAGGGTGCAATCCAACCGGGGGAAGCTGCGTCCGGCCGAGCGCCTTCCCGGCCGGCGACTCGCGAGCAGCCGGAAGGAGCGACTCCCCGACCTCGGAAGCCGCAGCGATCCATCGTTCCTTCTCTGGAAATCATCTCGAACGACCACCTGTTCTTACTCGTACTCCGTACATGTATCTACCTTATTAGTAGTAGTAGTACTCCGTAGGTACCTTGGAGTAGGTACGGAGTACTACTACTCCCACTGTAGAATCCCATGCCCTGCCTTAGTAATCGCCTTGAGGGCATTCCGACGTCCAATATGGGATTTCCAACCGGCAGGGAGGGCATTCAACCTTCTGCCCACTCCTGCTTCCCATGTGCATCCTCCCGAGTCTCTCTCCTTCGCGAGGAGCCATCGTGGGTCGAGGAGGGGGAGTCGTGGGTCATAGACTCGGACTCACAGCACCTTCAGACCCCCGGCTACGTCCAGACACCCGCAGCCAGGCTCACCCCCACGCCATCGCTCACGGCCCCTCGTCCGAGTCAACGAGAATCATCGCCGCCGGGATCCTGCCCGCCCCACCATCCTCCAAGACCCCGAACGACCCACGTCCTCGTCGCCGACGAACCCTCGCATCATCATCATCGCCAGGTTCACGTGTGCGTGCGCGTGCCAGCGCAAGCGCCCGATCGGTGACGGACGGGAGGCGAGAGTCAGTCCAGCATGGAGTCTGGAGCTTGTGTTCCAAAGCACGAACGGTAGGTCAGAGATAGCCTTGCCCCAGCCATTCCCCGAGACTTGTTCTGTGCTAGATGCACGGATGAGCGCGGAGCTCTGCACGAGGACTCTACCTGTCCCTGGACAGTCTGTACTCGCCCTCGTAACGAGGCTCGTGCTCATCCTCATCCTCATCTTCTGTACGGAGTATCCCGGACTCACACGGCCTTGGCAGATGTAGGAGTACCGTGCGTCGCCTGACCTCGGGCCCCCGACAGACCGACCGCTCCCCGAGTCTCGAGCCCGAGGACAAGCCTCCATTCCCCGCTCTACCTCTCACAAGCGCGGGCACACCCTCCTCCGCGTGGATCCACGTCTCGGCTCTCACGCGGCGGGCAAGCAGCTCCATCGCGGTCGTCCACCGGCCGTCTCATCTCCGGCGGCGCGCAGCTCCCAATCACCTCGAACGTCTCAGTTGCCTCCTCGCCCAAGACACGGCAAGGCACTGCGTCCGCGCGTCTTCACCGTGCCTCGTCGCCGAGCACAATCTGGACCCCCCGAGCGGTCTAGCTTCTACAGAGTACAAGTGTCGGGCTCTCCATTTTGCTGCCGCTGCCGCTGCCGCTGCCGCTCCCTTCTGAAGCTCTCCCGCGGGCGCCCCTGGGAATGCAGCAAAGAGGCGTTGGTCGTGGGCTTTGCGCGCACGCGCGCACGCACGCACGCACGCACGCACGCCTGTTGGGACTCATGCTCGAAACACAAAGTAAAAACGCCTCTCTGCCCTACGAAAAGCCGTTGTGGCCGTTGCCGTGACGGGCATGCTCGGCTCGGACGCCACGGCTTGCCCTCGTCCTCGGCCGGTACCCCTTACCCAGCATCCCCTTCCGGGAGCCAAGCCAAACGTCGATGCCGTCTCGGACGGCGTGCTCACGACGCCACGCTGCAAAGGGCCGCGCCTGCCAGGCGCGTACCGCACACCACAGCCCCATTCGTGAGTACCAGTATGGAGTGCCACTCCTCACATACCCGTTACACCTCGTTGTATGTACGGGTACTACGAGTACGAGGACCGGTTTGAATGGATGTACTCGAAGGAGTACATATGAATAGGATCCTCACTCGATGAATACCGGCAGGCTGGAGGATCGTCAATGCAGCCACGGGCCCGCCGCTCGCAGGGCAAGACGACGCGACCCCTCCTTTTCCTCCGTCAAGATCGGGTGTATACTCTGCGCTCCCTACAGACATACACATAGATTCCAAATCCGCGCAGGTCAGCCAACAACCGGCCCTCACAGCAGACCCCATGCGGGCAAGATCAGGCCATCCCTCCGCCTCTCCAGATGAACCCGCAGCAACTCAAGATACGACTGCAACTCCTCCGTACGGAGTACACGCCGCACACTCCGTCTCTCGGTATGAGACACGCGGACATCATATCGGTCCACTGCTCCCCCACGAACGACGAGCGCCTCGAGCAGGCTGCGTGTTGTCTCTGCTGTCCGCACCCCTTGCAATCTCGGCTCCCAGGCAAATCTCCCATGCCTGGGCTCGTCTCTTCTTTTTCTTTCCTTTTTTTTCTCTCTTCCTTGTCTTTCCTCTTTTTACTTCTTGCTTTTTGGCCCCCTTGTTCGATGGTGTCTCTCCCGAGAAACAACAGAACCCAAGAATCGACCTCCTCGCCAGGGCTGACAGACAACCCGGCGTCTCGCCCGCACACGCCCCCAAGACATTGCCTGGACTTGCTTCTGTCCAGGACCAAGCCGGGTCGATGCAGTCCTTTCATTTCATCAGGCTGTCCCTCTCTCGCGACGACTCGTTTCGCACCGTTTGAGACACCGGGGCAAAGTTCGCCCGACTCTTTTTCTCTGCCCGCTCCCTCTGCGCACGCTGCATGCCGATGCGCTGCGCAAGCCCCTATTCCTCAAGAACCCTTCCCCGCCCCCCCCGCCCCCCCCCTTGCCGCTTACGCTTGCCCCCCACGGCCCAGCAATGGAACCTGCGCGATCATGCCCCTCCATCACATTGCCCTCTGCAGCCCAGCGCATGCCCTGCCGTTGCGCTCGGTAGGCTCTGTCATGCGCTCGGTAGGGCCTGTGCGGCGAAGCAATACAGTAGCGAGGCGCGAGGACGGCCCACCGGTACGAGTACCCGTACGAGTTCGAGCACCATGAGACAGCCCCAGCGCCAGGGAGGCACGGACGCGAGGTTCTCCCCGGGGGAGGGGGGTGCGCTCGCCCGGGGGGATGGGATGAGGCGCCCCTCTTTTCCCCCACGGATCGTCCTGCCGCAAAACCCGCCCGCATTGTCTTGTTTCTCCCCGCCCCCCTTGGCGCGGATCCTTGCCTCTTGTTGGATGTCGGTGATGTGATGCCTGCGTCGCGAGTAGCCTACCCTGAAATGAGGGCTTTTGGATTCTGGTCTTTTCGCTGCGAATTCGAGAACCGTTCGGACACGTACGAGTCCAAATACAGATAGGTCAGGATCATGCACGCCCATGATCAGCGGCAAGCGAACGGTGCCTCCAACCAGTGTCCTTTTGCCTGCAGCTCCTCGTAGCGTGTCTGCGTCCTTCTCTTGCGTGTGCGTCAGTCTGGAAGATCCTCATCCCTCGAGTGTCTGTCGCGCTCGTGGGAGTACTTGTGCTTGAACATCATCGATTGCACAGGAAGGCATGTGCCGCGATCTTGGCTCGCAACGGCCCCCAAGATGTACTCGGATGTGCCACTGATCGCCATGGATGCAGGATTGCCATGGGCTTACATTTTTCCCCGGGCTGCTTGCGATTGCCTCATGGACCAGTAGTAGCGGTCTGGCGCTCCTTTGTCACGCTGATGGGTGGCCTTGGAGGGTAGGATTCGAGGGTTGGATTAGAGGGTGGGATGCGCGGCTCCTTCGGGGAAGTGCCGGGGCGCACGGGATGAAGTGCGGGTGTATGGTGGCATCCATGGATATGAGGGTGTTGTGGCGTGCATTGGCATAGGTTGCATGAGGGCGAAGAAGGGCGGTATGGCATCGAATGAGGCTGGCTGGGGAGCATGAGGACCAGAGGGACCAGAAGGACGGAGGGACCACGGCGATCGTGAGAAAGATCACAGGAGGACGACCGTAGAAGGACGACTGAGGACCGCCCAATGGCGAACAGAGGTACACGATGATGAAAGGTGGTGAATGATGGTGAGGGGTGGTGGTGTTGGAGGAGGAGAACAGTGGGAGTGTATAGATGGGGGAACGACGACTCACGTTGCTCAAGGTCGGGCGATGTGGTTGCTCGGCAGTCCACGATCCATCGTTGCCCCAAGGGGCTGTGCGCCCCAGGAAACCCTTCTGCTCTTCTCGGAGCGTGGAATGAAGTCCTCACGGCCCATTGTGCCCCTGAGAGGGCTCCTCTCGCGGCTGATATCCCGAGCACTGCGCGGTGACAAGATGGAGTTGCCTCGAGGCATTGCCTCTTGCATCCATGTGGACGGCTCCGTGTCCTCTCGGCGATCAGGAGCAGGGTCTCTTTCTTTGCGCGGGGGGGACTGCCCGCGCCGGGTCCATCTGCGCGGGGGGGGATGCCTCGACAGGGGCCCCCATCTGCTCTGACGAGGTGCCCGGGAGGAGTCTGCACCCCGGTGGGAGGAGCAGGACGATGGCGGGCCTCCTGGTCTGCGGGAGATAGCTGCGAGGATGCGGGCTGTGACGGGGAGTAGAATCCTGTGTGGGCGATGGATGTTGATGATGACATCCGTGGATGGACTTCGAGACTGGCATCGAGACTGGCATCGGGACTGGTTTGGGGATGGCACTGAGAATGGCATCAACAGCATCAACAGCATCAACAGCATCAACAGCATCAACAGCATCAACACCAGCCCTCATCCGCTCTCGCATCGTGAGCCTCTCCCGCACCCTAGACGCCCCTATCCCACGTAGCCATCGATCCCGCCATCCCCAACGCCTCTCAAACCCCCTTCCCATCCCATCCTCACAAACATCTGCCCCTCTCAGGCCCTGAACCCCAGCTCATCACCCCCCACCTCCCGCTCATCGTCAAAATGCCCCGCTCATCATCTCATCCTGCCCCCTTCCCCCTGCCCTTCCCTGGGGTGTTCTGCTGCTCTGCAACAATTCAATCCAGCATGCCGAGGATCCCAATCCTTTCTGCTCCGTACGAGCCAAAAGACCAGACGGTCCATCCATCTTCTCTCAACCACGTCACTCCCTAGAAAGAGCGAAGCACTTCATATCCCGCCATCGGAAAACAAGCAAACGCCCAGCCCTATCCCTCAAACACAAAGGAACCGTCGATCCACATTCCACGTTTCTTCCTCGGCCCACTCTCCAAGCAGACGAAATGGTACACCCAAGCACCTGCTGCGCCTCAAGGTGAACCGGATGATATACCCAGGCCGTCCTCCTGTATTACGAAACGAAAATGAATGGATATACCAAGGAATCGTGACCGGTGCGGCGAACCGGACACAACCACTTGATATCCCCAAAAACTTTGACCCGTTGCGGCGAGATGGAGTTCAAGCACTTACGGAGTAGACGAAAACCAATTGATATCACAAGGAATCGTGACCGGGGCGGCGAACCGGACACAACCACTTGATATACCATGGCCCTTGACCCATGCCGCGAAATGGAGTCAAACCTCTGATACACCAAGAACCTTGACCCGTGCGGCAAAACGGTTTCAACCACTTGATATACCCTAGGATCTCGATTGCTCTGAGCAAAGGCGAAAAGGATCCTATATACCGAGCTTCCTGGACCCTTCCCCGCAAGAAGCCGGGCTAAAGCCCGCCCAGGTGGAACCCCCGTTCCCAACGGCACGCCGTGAAACCTTCGCCCAAAAGACTTGAACGAAGACCTAGCGTGTCATGTCCATTCTCAACCTGCTTCTTCCCCTCTTCCCCTTTGTGACCCCTGCTCTCCCAGAACATGGCCTATGGATCCTTCTTCGCCCCCCCCCCCTTCCCCAAGGTTGCTCCCAGCTCTCCTCCATCTCCCAACCCGCGCTCAGTCCCGACAACAAGAGGATACTGACCAACAGATGAAAAGAGGTAATTGTACAAGTACAGCGAAATGCAGCGAATCCATAACAGACCACGAGTGTTTTTCGTTTCTTGATGTACAAAGTCCGCCGCCTCGGGTGCGGCACCTCTGCGCACAGTCAGAGGTGCTCCAGCCAGAGGCCGACGCGAGGCAGACAGTACTGAGGGAGGAAAGGAGAAATGTTGGGGAAAAAAAAGAGAACAAAGAAAATCAAGAAGAAAAACACGAGCAATGAACGTCAGACATCCAGTATCCAACGGTCCTCAGCCGGCTGATACCCAACATGCTTCGATGACGGGTATTTCTGACCAAAGTTGAATCATGCTGAATGAAACAATCGGCCATTTTTTTGCTGAAAAAGTTGCGGCAATGTCCCCCCTTCATGTTGAAGAGAATCCGGCCATTTCTTCGCTGGAAAAGGGGGAGAAGCGGTAATCCCCCCCCTTCCTCCCCCGAGATTGACGAGGAGTCGCGTCTCGTCTCGCATCCGTCATCCAGAAGGCTGGCTGAAGACCGATTATGCCCAGAGTTCCGGTGAATCCCATAGTCGTACAAAGGCATACTCCTCTCGAAAGGGAGAACCCATGTTGAAAGATGAGCCCAAGTCCGTTTCCATACCCAGCCTGATCCATGTTCGATTGTCCCAATGAGACCGAAAACGCCGTATTCCCCATATATAAATCCATGCTGCGTATTAAGAAGTTCAAGAATTTGACGATTGCGATCCGGGGCTTTCGCCACCTTATGGCGTTCTCCTGCCACTGCCGGTCTCGTGTTCGGGAATTCGCTTCACGTGGCCGTCCCCGGGGGGGGATTCGTTGGCCTTGGTCTCACAGCCCTTGACGAGGCGATGTCTCTGTGACTGAGGGTCAGCGAAGGCTTTGGCACGGGGGTATGAAGACGAGAACGAAGAAAAGTGATGGGGGGTCTGGCAGTCATCCTCACCTTGAGCGCATCCTTCCGCGAGAAGCTCTTACTGCAGTAAGAGCAGGGGAAAGGCTTGACAGCCAGATGGATCCTCTTGTGCCTCTTCAAATCGTGGTTTCGGCTGAAGGATTGGATGCACTGGTCGCACTTGAACGGGCGTTCCGAGAGGGGCGCCGGCTGAGCGTGCGCGTACATCATGGGATGCGGGTGATGATATCCCTGGACCATAGCGGGGATCATGGACATCTGGCTCCCGGGCTGGTGAATATTGGACATGACGGGCCCGGCCATGGTCGGCAGCGAAGAGTAAGACTGGTATCGGGGGTACGGAGGTGCCATGGACGGCGGCGGGCCCTGGCTCGAGAGCGACCCCAGCGTCCTGGGTAATGGGCCTGTGCTGGTGGTAGCGTGGTTCGTGGGGGGCGAGGTGTACGGAGGATAGCTGCTCTGCGTGTGATGCGCGCTCGAGGACGTATAATTGGGGGTTGCGACGGAGGGCATCCTCGCGGTATGCGTGTAGGAATCGACGTGAGCCGAGGCGCTGGCTGGGGTCGGGGGCTGCGACGAGTTGTGGGTGGCCAGGATCGAGCCGGCCTGCACCGCGGGGTGGTGCTCGTGCCCGCCGGGAGCCGGTCCGTTAGAGATGGAGGTCTGATACGACGTGTGGACCTGGTCGTAGGGCGGCGCCGGGAATCCTTCTCCGCCCGTTGCCGGGGACTGGGAACTGCGCTGGCCACTACCGTAGGACATGCTGGTCTGGCTGTACATCGACGGACGCGTCCCATATCCGTTGTGCACGAGAGGTTGTTGTGGACCAGAACTGACACTATATGAGGAACCGCCAGGAGTTGGCCAGCCGCTGTTGACGTGCCCGCCGTATGTGTACTGCATGTTTGTGGCTGTCTGTGAGCCCTGGGAGCTGCCCGTGTGCACACTGGAGATGCTGGGGCTTAAGCCATCGCCGGCTCCTGGAGAAGACGGAGTCAGATCACTATCGATATAACGCACGATGCTGTAAGGCAGGGAGCGAGGTTGAGAGATGTGGGAATGCTGACTTGGAATCTCCGAGGTGGGAGGAGGCAACGAGAACGTCGGCAAAGATCCAGCCGCCGGGCGGCGGGATGTGAAACTAGTAACCTCCATATTTCTGCCTTCCCGACGAGAGAGAGATGTAGAGGAGGGAAAGGTATGAGAGACTCGCAAGCCCGAGCTTTGCAGATAGGTAGGTGTGTGTGGGATGCAGCCTTTGCTGTGAGAATGACGGTGTCTCTTCTCCCCAGTCAACCCAATGACCTCGTCCTAACGTAAGGCGGCGTGCGGAGTGGCGTAGCCAGAAGTGTGTGACTGCAGACTTTGTGCAAGACGAAGCTGCCGACTGACGACGGAGTCTCTTGGTGATCCAACCTGAGGTCTTCAGAGCAGAGGGGGGGAAGGAGGGATGCGCTCGCGCCGTGGAGTAGACGAAGTAGAGGAAGTAGATGGACGGATGAATGGCGGGCTCGGGTCGATACAAATATCGTCAGAGGGACCCAATCCTGTGGTATCCCCTTAACCTCTTGCTTTTTCCTTTGCTTGACTTTCGTCCCTTTTTTTCTTCCTTTTTGGAAAGAGCTTCGGTAGAAGGGTTGGTCGAGACAAGATGTAGGATGTGATAATGATGCTTGGCTGGAATGAGCAGCACGGACGGGAGTGGCGGAAGCGATGGCGGCGTCGGCTTAGCCGTATTCGGTGCAGACTGGAGTCCGAGAGAGGGACTCTTCCGAAAGGGAGGTGGGAGGTTCGAGCAAGGCTGTGATTGGAATGGAGTGACGAGCGAGTCGCAAGTCGAGTCGAGCGGTGATTGCCAGATGACAGCAGTTAGAGAAGGATGGTGAGAAGTTGATGAGGTTCCTTTCAGTCCAATGCCGTCGGCGGCAGCCCTGGGGTTGAGATGGCTTCCCAGGACCACGTATGTGGAGGATAGAACGTCCGAGGAGGGAGGGGGGTGGGCGTGGGAAGGCGACAATGATCTTCTAGGGTTCGGCGCTGGTAGGGGGACAGGCTTGAAGATCGTGGGATGTACAAGGCATAGAGCTTCAGGAGGTAGCAGGCGGCTTCGTCCAGCGGCGACAAGTGAAGATGCACCGAGAGAAGTCCAAGCGGCAACGGCGACGGCGGCGGCGGCGGCGGCGTCGGCAGAGGCCAAGGATGTGCTTCTGCTGCAGGTGATGGCTTCCGAGTGGCCTCTTATACTCCGTACCCCTTCTCCAAGACACAGGTATGGGCCGAACTCAAATTCACGCCCATGGAGATGGTCCCGAATAATTGGGGGAGGGGGTCGGAGGTCGCAAGGAGGAAGGGAGAGAAAAAGAAAAGAAAGGCCCCCTCTACGGAGTACAAAAAAAAAGAAAGAGAAGTAAGGCAGGCGGTAGAGGTGAACGGACAGAGAGGACGAGGGTGGGGATGGGGAGAAGAAGGAGGAAGAAGAAGGAAGAAGAAGGAAGAAGAAGAAGAAGAAGCGACGAAAGGGAAGAAGAGAAGGATGAGGGGAGATTGACTCGGGGGAGGAGAACCTCGAAACTTCGTTTGTTGATCGATCGATCGATGGAGGAGAAGGAGAGGAGGACGGGATACTAGTAGTGTCCGGGAGGGATGGTCGCGGGTTTTGATGGGAGCAACTGGACGGCTCTGCTTTGTCGAGAGCCTTCCCGCAGGAGAAGATGTGATGGGAGAGAGCGCCGGAGCAGCTACCAGGACTCGTACTCGTACTCGCGGACGGGCACAGCAACAGCAGCAAGCAAAAGTGGTTTAAGGTAGCCTCAATAAGGTTTCGATCTGGCTGAGCCGGCGCCGGACTGGCGTCTAGTCCGTCCATAAAGTACACCCACCGCGCGAAATTGCAACGAGCACGACTTCGCTACCGCGGCCGGGCAGAGCGGACCATCTGCACCATCATCTCTCGAGCTGTCTCGTACTGTATCGTGCGTACGGAGTACTCCTCACGGGACTCCGCACTCGCAGGGAGAGCAGGTCGTAGGTGGCCCGTAGGTGGTAGGTAGGTAGGTCGAGAGGAAGGCTCCGAGAGAGTAAAAGCGACGTACAGTATCGGTCGAGGAGGAGGAGTACTCGTACCTGTTCGTTGAGGTCTTGTCCGGCCGTGTGTGCAGTACCTTCTGCACGGGTCCCTGTGAGATTGGACATGGCAGAGCGCGCGTGTGTGCCTACTCTTGCTTTCTCCGAGTCCTTCTCTCCCCCCCCGCCTCTCTCGCCCTCCCCCCTCCCCCCC
>NIGD01000010.1:504550-516122 GCA_003055185.1 Escovopsis sp. TC
TCCCCCCCCGCCTCTCTCGCCCTCCCCCCTTCCCCCCTCATCTGCTTCTGAATGTTTCGTTTTGTTTTTCTTTTGGCTCCCCGAGTCCGCGTCTCAAAGCCCGGCCCGGTTTGATTGAGGGCTGTTGCTCGCAGCGAGCAGACAGACGTCCTCTGGTCCTGAATCTGGCTCATTGAAAGGCCTCTCTTTTTGTTCTTGCCTGGGACCTGAAAGCTATGAGACCCTGCAGGATCCCAGTCCTGGACCCACAGGGGTGTGCGTTTGGTGTGCTCCATTGGGGGGGGGGGGGGGAAAAGGGTGTGTGCATCTTCTTTCTGTGTCTCTCTTTGTGGGTGTGTGTGGTTGTGTGTGTGTGGATCCTAGCAAGGACTCGAGCAAGAGAAGACACACATGTGAACAAGGCCTGATCCTGTTGCACAACCACCACTCAGGTTCGAGGAGCTGTGCAGCCAGGTGATTCTAGCGCAGCTGCGGGCTCGTCCCAGTGCTCAACGCGACTCGCTTGGAAGGGCTGAAGAGGGAAACCCCCCCTCCCCTCCCTGCTCCGCCGTAAGTTTGTCTTTGTGGTGGGCCTGCACATTCCGTCAGGACAAGCACTTGACGAGTGCGAGAAGAGGGAGTCAGACCAGTATGAGTATGGAGAGCGATGCCGAGTCCGCATGTACTCCGTACTGCGCACACGGCCACGAACAGAGAGGTATTGCAACCCAGGCGTGCTGAATCCCTAGTACAATCTGTGGCCCGTTTTGCCGGTACATGGCGTCTTGTTCTAGAGCTTGCTCTCACCAGGTAGGTATCTAGTACCTACCTGTAGGAGGTAGTAGGCAGCCCATTTCAGGGTGCGAGCGACCCGTGCCTCCCCGTGCCGTGGTCCGTCGAGCTTGGAGAGCTTGAGGAGTACGAGTACTCGTATGTGCTCCGTATTCCAGACGGTCCACCCCGGGCGGTTTTCCGTCTCGGTACTAGAGGGTCTAGAGGAGGGAAGGGCGCTGGTGGGGGGGAGGCCACGAGCAATGGGATTGATGGAGGGTGTGCAAGGATAGGTCGCGCTTGCGAGTGCTAGGCCGAGTCTGTGGGTTCGATCGTCTTTGGCCTTGGAGGATTCTTTCGGTCCGTCCTCGATGACTCTCTCAGAAGTCGCCATCGATCTCTTTGTCAATGCCACGAGGATCGATAATGTGTGGAGTGTCCACACCCATTGTAATGCTCCAACTGTATCTTGGGCCGGCCGGTTCGTTAGCGAATCGCGTTACCTGTTTTTGCTCCCAATGGATCTTTTCTCCCCCTCATCGCAGAGGCGCGGAGAGCGATGATGGTCAATGATGGCTGGGCTCGCATGAACGCAAGTGAAAATTGCGGAGCCTCGGAATCCCTCGTTTCGTACATGAGACTTGGGAGCAAAAGAAGAAGAAGAAAGCAAACGATAGGGCCAAGGAGGGCGTACGCGCGGAGTACTCGTACCAGTACTCGTATGAGGAGGAAGCAGTGGGCGTCCATTCTCCTACTCCGTACTTACCAGTGCCGCGTCCCTCGAGTGTACTCCGTAGTAGTATGTACGCAGCAGGATGAACGGCAGGATGCTGGAGGCATCCATCCATCCATGTCCCGATCCCCTTGCTCTTTGGAAACTACCTGGTCCGTATTCTGTTGTGCTTCTTCCCTTTTCGGGCTTCCCCGGGCGGCCAAGAAGACGAGTTCTCCGTGCACCGACGCAGGAGACCGGCGACCGTTTGCTCTCGTGCCCCTCGGGAGTGGCCGTAGTACATATGCGGGAGACTTCCAAGTCGTCCTTGGAGTGCATGCAGTGCGTGCCGTTCTCGTGCATGGAGGCATGCACCTGCTCCTCCTCGTCCTCGGGACTGGCCGATGCGATGGAGAGGGACTCCCGCGGTCTCTCTCTCCATCGTTGGAGGATTCCGAATGAGAACCAGGACAGAGACAAGGGAGGAGAAATGAAGAGGGCGAGGTCGAGGTCGAGGAAGATGAGGGGGACCGGGAAGAGGACGAGGACGAGGACGAGGAAGAGGGAAGGGGAAAAGAAAGAGGCAATGCAGAGGAAGCTGAAGGCAGACGCTTTACATGTACTCCGTCACTGTGCTCCGTACTAGAGAGGATTCATTCAATGCGCAACGGGAAGGAGCATTGAAGTCGAAGCCCGCAGGCCGCGCCTTCCGCGATCTCTCCTCGGCACGCACCTGCCTCCGAACGCTTGCGCCGTGCTCCGCGCATCTCGAGGCAGGGGCGGAGGGCATGCGGTGCCGGTCCTCGAGCGAGGCAGGTACGGCGTACGGAGTACTTGGAGATCCACGGACACGGCAGGCGCCCTGGCCAGGCCAGTGGCCACCCCAAGGCAGTGGAAGCAGATCCATTGATCCAACCATCCAACCATCCTGCCTTGCTGCCGATTGCAAAGCCAGGACCTCCCTGGAGTGGATCATCCATTGCTCACTGTCAAGGCGGGACGCCCATCCAGAGCGCCTGCCTCCTGCCTCCTGCCTCCTGCCTCCTGCCTCCTGCCTCCTGCCTCCTGCCTCCTGCCTCCTGCCTCCTGCCTGTCGTACTGTCCACGCCGGATCCCCGTCGCGCCTGCCATCTGTGCCTGTAGGCGGGCGACGCCTTCCGCGATGCAACGAAACACTGCTCCGTACGGAGTACTTCCATGGCAAACACAGCCTGATTCGACGACGAAGGAAAGATCAACCAATGCTCTTGCCCGACTCATGTCAAGGAGGTTTGAAACAGGCAGGAGCCACGCTCTAGTGGGATAGAAAATAAGGCAAAATCGAGACAAGGATCGGCTGCTCCTGCCAAGTACTAACTCCATACAAGTATTGGTACATAGGTATGCACACTCATCCATGGATACCGCATGTATAAGGTTGACTTCGCTGGTAACTGGTACTCGTACTCCACCAGAGCTGCCAGAGCTGGAGGCTCCTGCTGACAGCTGAGGTGCTCACACGGAGGACAAACGAGAGATCGTCCTGGTGCGCTCTGATCCGTGCTGATCATCAAGGACAATGGATCCATGGATGGGTTCCACGGGCTCATGGATCGGTTGAGATGGATCCGTGGATGGATCTGGATGTTTCTGTACGGAGTAGGCCCTCGGTACAAGTACTACTAGTAGTAGTAGTATTAGGTAGGGTGGACAGCTTCAATTGATACTGCGCAGATTCTCATGCGGAGGATCCGAATCGTCGCTGCTCCTGCTGCTCCTGGTGCGGCTACTCCTGCTGCAGCTCCTGCTCCTGCTGCAGCTCCTGCTCCTGCTCCTTCTCCTGCTCCTGCTCCTTCTCCTGCCCCCAAAATGCGCCTGCATTGCATCCTGGATGCATGAATGCATTGGATCCAATGCATTGATGCACCTCTTCCCACATCCCACATCCCACATCCCACATCCCACATCGATCCCGCTTCTCCCAAGAATCCATCCATGTCCTCCTCCCATCGACTCCCATCGACTCCCATCGACTTCCCGTGGCCTGGGCCTTCCAATGGCCCGAGAGACACTCCATGCATCCCGTCCATGATTGATTGGATGGACGTGCCCTGTCCCTCTCTGTCTGGTCCCCAAGCAGTGACACTCCCCCCCCCTCCCTCCTGCTCCTCCTCCTCCTCCTCCTTTTCCTCCCTTCTGGACTCAGCCTCTTCAACAAAAGTGTTGAACCGCCTCGACTCTTCCATCGACATCCCCATCGGCCCTCGTTGACATCATCGTCGTCATCATCAACATCATCATCACAATCACAATCACGGCAAAACTCAACACCGCATGCATCATCTTGCTCTCGCTGAAACAGCTGCAGTCATATGACCGACATGTTCCGACGCTCCGCCTCCAAGCATCCTCCCCGATGGCCTTCCCCCGAATGGATCGCTCTGTTCGCAGGCCAATCCCTCCCTCGGGCGACGTCTTGCCCGGACGAGAATCCCCTCCCCGTATAATTTCGCGGGGCCTTCGCCTATGTACTCGTACCAGTAGTGGGCAGGCATACATACTGCGGAGCACTGATACTCGGACTGGCGGGCTAGGACTCGTTGGCACAGGCCGGCCGATTAGAAACACTCCCCCCTTCTCCCCTTCATGGATGCGTGCTCTGGTTGCTAATTTTGTCCGCGTCCGTCATGCATAGGTAGGGCTTGCTTCTTCTGCTTCGTCCTCTCTCCGTCCTCCCTCCCGCCCAGGGTAAGAGACCCTGGGCTATTCGCCGCTGTGAACTACTCAAGAAATTTCCAGGAGGCTCGACCAGTGCGGCGACCCTCAATCGACGCTTGCAGGCATCGCAATGCCAGGCAGTTGCTCCAAGCGTGAACGGCACACGCATCCATGACCCCTGACGCCTAGGTCGTCGCTGCTGCTGCTGCTGCTGCTGGGATCCACCGGCACTCGCCCCAACAATACCCTGCTCGAGCTCCCCTCCTGTTCACGCCCTTCTCCGACACCCTTCGTCTGGACCCCGGCTAGTTGATCGTGATCTTGGGACGAGCCGGATCATATGGTTCCTGATACTCTGCTCCATGCCAGTATAGGGGCTGGGACGTCGCGGCGGATCACACTCCCTGTCTTCTAGCCTCGTTCTATCAGTCCCATGGCAAAGGACGAACCGCTCCCATATCCAAGGGCCAGCACATCGAGGACCTGATCGGAAGACTTGACGAGGCAGAGCCAATGCTGTCGCCGTTGTTCTTGTTGTAGCCACTGCGAGTGCTGCTGAAGTGCGTCTTTCCACGCGCCAATGTCCACTTTGCACGCATGCCCCATTTGCTGCATGTACTCCGTACAGTACTCTGGTACTTCTGTATGTGAACCATGCGGAGAACAATTCGACGAGTCATCCGAGACGGGTTGGATGGCAATTTAGGCGGGATGGGGTGCTCGCTTACGAAGGATCGATTAGCTTAGATCTCGCGTCGGTCCTTTGGCCCAAGTCCAAGGAACCAAAGAGCAACATCGACAAGATCGGGGAGGGGAAAAGAAACAGTCAATCTTGACGGTCCCGCAGCCAGCAACGATCTTGAACGGCCCAGACAATTTTCCTGGCCGAACATTTTGCTGGACTAGAAAGGTGGTCAGCGAGCCCTAACACTGATCCGGCCGGGACGCATATAATAAGTAAGACTCGATGGTCCCGTATCACAAGCAGGCAGCCGAACCTTCAATTTCTTCGTATCACCGACCCGAGGATTCAGTGCGTACGAGTACGGGGAGCAGGTGACTGGCGCGGGCGAGAATTCGAAACCGGTAAGGTCCTCGGCCGGGATGGAATACCGAGCCAAGAGAATCGAAAGAATCCCCCCCCCCCCCTCTTCGGCACTGTGGCAACAATCTCCAAGCAGGCGCGGGCATCAGGCTCGACAGAGGTCACGAGCCCCGTTGTCCTGTCGTCCCGTTTTCTCCTTTTCTCGCCCCCTTCTCATCCCATCCTCCCAGGTTGAGCTGAAATGCAGTCTCCATCACATCTCTCGCCCGTGTCTGTCCCTGTGCTCGGAGCAATCTACGGAGAGCGGATACGACCCCGACACAAGCACAAGCATCAATATCTTGTGCACCAGCCGCATGCAGCAATCCGTCGAAAAAAGGGGGCGGGGGGTCTAAAATAAGGTCCTGCGTGACCCTCTGTGGCTCTGCATCTCGAGATCTTTTTCTTGACCCTGCCGGGGGCGCGCAACACGAGAGTCGAGGAGGCTGCGCAGCGGTGCCCTGATTCAGGGCAGGATCTTGATGCAGGGTGGATCAAGGACGGTGAGAGGGGCTGCGGGTGTCCAGAATTTGGATGTGGATATAGACGCGCGGGGACTTGGATGTGGATGTGGATGTGGAAGGGCATGGAGATGGGGATGGGGACGTGGTAGTGATGATATGCAGCGTGCCGTCCACCTTGGACGGAAAGCAGAAGCGCCATCGATTTGACAGGCCCGCCACATCGCGTCAAACCCTGCCGCCTCAGCACCCTCTCAACCCCCTCTGGCTCACTACGGGTCTCTCCTTTCTCTACGGAGTACGTGAGAGTCTGGAATTGCCAGGCTCAGGCCGCTGCTGCTGGTGATGCTCGCTGCCGCACTCCCCTAGGGGTAATTTGACAGGTGCGCCAACCCGCCGGGCCGACGCAGAGGGCTTGCTGGGGGGGAACGAACGCACCTCAGACTGGACCTGAATGGACCTTTGCTGCGCCTGATGAGTGCATTGGATGGATGCCGGACGATCCAGTGGCAAAGCCATATCGATGATCCACAGGAAATCAAAAGACGAAATAGAAACAGAGAAAAGGGGGAGAGGGGTGCGTGATCCTCCGGAGCCTCAAGGGCGCTGCGCCAGGCTGATGGCTGTACGAGTACGGAGAACGGGCCTCGGGGTACGGGGTATTGAGTACAAGTACTATGGATCCATGGAATTCGTGGAATCCGTGTAGTCCATGGAATGAGTGTCTTTCTGTATTGTTTGGGACGTGCTGTCGATGCCGCGGGCTGCATGCATGCTGCGGTTTGGGGAGCTCGAGGCTACTATAGTAGTACTAGTAGAGTACATTGATGTATTCGAGATGGACTCGATTCGTTGAGCCCGTGAGTACGGAGTACCTACTCCGTACATACTACCTACCAAGTACTGTAGCTATGAGGTGTAGCTCTGAGTCGAGCCCGTACGGCCAGGAGGGATCCTGTGCGTTGTGAGCGTGAGGTGTGTCTCGGAGGTGCGGGACGGCGAAGGGGGGGCTACGGGAGACCAGGAGTTCCCAGTGCTGGGAGGAGTAGATACAATGGATGAGGTCTGTCCCTTGGGTTCCTGGGTGAGGAGGAGGAGGAGGAGGAGGAGGAGGAGGAGGAGGACGACGACGACGACGACGACGACGACGACGACGACGACGACGATAGGCGGTTGGGCTCTGGGCTACCTGTGGATGGAAGGTGCAGGACATCGATCCATCAGCTGGGAGCGCGAGGGCTGAAGAAGTTGTTGTTCCACGGCAGCTTGGAGCAAGGCATGGTGATGATTTCGGGCGCAGGGAGGAGTATTGTACTCGGTAGAGGCGGACGGGAGAATGGGTAGGTGGATGGGAGGAGCTGGAGGTGATCTGGGTACATGTATGATGATAGAGATTTTTCAGACAGATGGATGGTGTACGAGTAGACTCTGGAGATCATTGCGAGTGAGGGGATGGGCAGTGCGTGAGGCCTGGAGCATGGAATAGATACAGGACTGAGGGGACCCGTGGCCTCGATATTGGAGTATGTGGGAAAAGATACTGAACTCCGAGGAGACCTCTTGTCAAAATGCATAGATGGATTTATGTGAAGATGAAGCCGAGATGCGGTGGATTCGCATGGCGTGGATGATGCATCACGAGTTTCTCTAGGGTAGTCGAAGGAGCAAGCGACCACATACTCGGTAGGTATGTAGATAAGCACACATTTGATGCATCGATACATCAATTACTCCGTCCACACATCAACGATGCAATCCATCACGGCAGGGGAATGATTTCAGCTTCCATGGCTGTCCATGAAAACCATTTGAAGTCTGTACGAGGGACGGACCACGGCTTCTCGGATAGGGAATTCGCCGGCAGGGGCGAAACGACGCGCGATCCGCAGAGGCCGTGCCGGCACTGGAAGTCAAACTACGCAGCACAGGGATCCGAAAACTCGTGGAGTCGTCCGTAGTACTCCGTACGAGTACGAGTGCGAGTAGGAGTACTCCGTACGGCCTACAGCACGGAATAAGCTCCGCATTATGTACTGGTGCTCCGTCGAGTCGGGGACATCTTGGAACATACGGAGCACTCCGTAGTGCTGAGGGCAGGACTATAGTGCTGAGGGCGTTGCGGGGACGAGCTGTCGGGTCCAGCTGAAGGCAGCTCTGAGCTTGTGAGGATGAAGCTCGCGAGGATGGATCTCGCAGAGGATGGAGGAGCTGATGTCGGCGCAGGGAAGGGGGCTGCTGGGCTGGCCAGTGTGAGAGGGGGGACATGGATGGGCGTTCTTGGGGGATTGGCGGATGACGGGATGGCTCTGGTGGTGGTTGTGTGGATGAGGGGGGGTTGAGGTGAAGCTGGAGGTCGAGTTGGAGGTCGAGTTGGAGGTCGAGTTGGAGGTCGAGTTGGAGTTGGAGTTGGAGTTGGAGAGGAGATCGTGCAGTTGATGGCGGCAGAGCAGAGTGCTTAGTCAGGGCGCAGGGCATCGTGGGTGAGGCCGTCTTTATTCTGCCGTCTTTGTGTCTGTCCTCTGCTGTTCCCTTTCCTGCCCCTCTGCACATCCCTCGCCTTCTGTCCTCTGCACGCCCGCCTCTGCCTCTGCCTCAGCAATGGACAGAGGCGGCGAGGAGCACGGAGGACGGCGCACTGCATCCAATGCTTTGACTGCTCGTACTCGTACAACTGCTCGTACGAGTACGACCACCACTCTGCCCACAGAGCAGACTCGATCTGGACACGTCGACGAGTACGAGTACTCGTCCGGAGTAAGAGCCTGCCCTTCCTGACTCTCTCTGCAGGTCACGCAGTAACTGCAACCACAGGCATCTCCCACGGCCGACAGGCACAGGATCGATAGCAATCAGCGTTTCGGCGCATCACGACCCGGCATCCTCGCATCCTCGACCCTCACGCCCACGAGCCGTGGAGTCTTGAGTTTTCGTACTCCGTCTTCCGTGCGAGTACTCGTTCGGAGAGGCATGGATCCTTAATCTTCCCCCCCGGCCGCGCGCGCGCGCGCACTCTCCAGCATCAAGGAATTGCACCCTCCACGGTGGATGGATCCATCCCATGGCGCACGCCCCCCCACCTCTGCACCCCTGCGCCCCTGCACCTCCCACAGGGCCCCCCACCTTCTCTTGCAGGGACCAGGCTGGAAGGTTCTTACGGTAGCTTCTCTCTCGGCCTGGACGACGACGACTGAGAGGTGTGCGAGGTGGGTTCTCGAGTCGCCCGATCGGGGGAGGAGGGGGGGGGGCTAAGACGGAGAGGCGACGGAGGGCACAGCGCCAGCCGCAGCCATGCACGGATAGGCTCAGCCATGCCGAGAGACCTGGCCAGGAGACCCTCGACAGGATGCGAGGACGGAGGACGGAGGACGGAGAACGGAGTACGATCACACTGTGGTTCTCTCACGAGGACGAGTACGAGTACGGTGCCGGAGGCGAGTGATACAGGGACGAGCATCGTTTTCGTGCCGGTTTGCACGGTAAGAAACCAAATGTCTCCGCTGTCCCGCCCACAGGGTCCCCCTTTCGTCCCAATCCCTTGGATGCACGAGTACAGACGAAGTCCTCTGACATTGATTACCGAGTGGACTGTACCCTTGATGAGCGAGACAGTGACAAGAATTGCAGGCAGAGACACGGACGGATACCAGGCGAGCCTGGGCCAAGCCGCCGTTCTCGATTCGGCGAGCAGCGACTCGATACGGAGTACTCCGTACGGAGGACCCCGTAGAGGGCTGGCCCTCTGGACCTTGGCATCCCGGCAGTCTGGGCTCCATCAGCTCTCGCAGCTCTTCTACCGGGTCGATTCGCCTTCGGACAAAGCATGGACGAGACAGGCTCAGCTGCTCGGGTACCGTGCCGCGCTCGTCCGGAGCACGGAGTACGGGGTGCTGAGCCCAGAAGATGGCAAGGCAGAGCAACACGGAGTACTCCGTACGTACTCCATCCTCCGTGAAAGGCAGAGCAACGCGGTACTCCGAGCTCCGAGAGGTGCTGCCCGGTGCTTGGAGAATCGATGGATCGATGGAGCCATTGCAGCAGTTGTCCTCCGTCTGGGTGCCGGCCGCCAAAGGCTAATTAGCGGGCTCAGCTATTGGCCGCCGCGCGCCCAATGACCACGGACGCGAATGATCTGCCCATGGGCGCCCCGGCTTGGGGACAGGAGGAGGACATCCATTACTTGTACTCTGTCTACGGAGGACCGAGTACCCCCCTCCTCGACCCGAATCTCATACCCAGTACGGAGTACTCCGTACGAGTCCGGGTGATTCAGTCGGGGTACTCCGTGCGTACAAGTACTCAGACAATGTACGGCACAGAGCACGAGTCCGGTACTCGCTCACCCGCGATCTGTCTCACCTCGCGCGGCCCATCTGGATCCCACGGACTGTGGTGCAGCTGAGCTTGCCGGGCTTCGCCTGGAACCCTCGGGTCGATCTCGCGCTCGAGCCTCGCTGGGCCGGTGTCGTGTGCCTCTGCTACCTATCTCGGGAGAACGGCTTGCGGACCTTGAGCGGGTGGACGTGGGTTCCGTTGTGCTGTTGGGCCTAGGCAGGCCTGAGACCTTTGTTTGGTCCGATGACGACGACGACGACGATGAAGATGAAGATGAAGATGAAGAAAATGCGGATGACGGCGACGACGACGATGGTGATGCTGAGGAAAGCGAAGCTCTCTGGGCCTTGCTTTAGGCTTGTCTATCCTCTACGGTGTATCGACTACCGCTTGGCGACTCGAAAGCCCCCGGCAAATGGCGAGAAGAAGCTCCGATTTCTTGTGTCCGCGGTGTGCTCGAGGTGTTTCAGGTCGCGCGGCCACCTCGGGTTCTAAGTATACCCACGGCACGGACTCCTCGCCCCAGGATATACGGAGTAGGATATACGGAGTACTCCGTATTCTGGGGAGTCAGAGGTAGTACGAGTACTCGTACGAGTACGATACGGAGTCCTCCGTTCGAGTCCCCTTCCAAGCCAGGGCACATGTTCGCCGCTCCCGCAGGCGGCCTCACTGTCTCGCATGCTGCTATCGCCGCTGCTGCGGCTTCTTCTTGATCATCGGCCGGGGGGAGATTGGCCTGCTCTACGGAGTACGGAGTACGGAGCACTCCGTACGGAGTATATACATATCTTGGGGTGGATAGGGAAGGGGGATGTGGGGGGCGGCGCGTCCGTTCGTCCGGTGTAAGCTCTTGTCCGCTGGTCTTGGTTCGGGACTCGCCGTCGTGGATTGCCTGGTTGGGGCCGGGGAGCTGGCCTTACCTCGGGAATGCCTTGTCGTGAAAGCAGATAGCAGTTGCGAGTCCTCTGGGGAATCGTTGCGCCCTACTGATTTGGTTTCGGGGTGGATGGCGGATAGAGAAATTAGTCGGGCAGTTCGGATGATGGGGGGTTTGAGACGGGCAGGCTGCTGAAGATTGGGGGATAATTTCAGGGCGGGCAGTCTCTGGAGGATGACGGGAAATACGACGGGCAGGACACCCAGAGGATGACCGAGAAACTTCATGCTCGGCACGAGACAGGTTTACGGGGAAATTTTCCATGACGGGCGGATTCCAGGGACCTACGGGAAAACCTCCATGATGGGCGAGTTTCAATGGCGGAAAGCTTCCACGGCGGGCACTCCCAGCTGAGGATCCTTATCTCATCCTATGAAGAGCACATGGAGCCGGGAGCACGGGGGGATTACGGAGTACTCCATGCGAGTATCTGGATTACGGGCGAGTCCCGGCCCCGAGTCGCTTCAAGGCCTGCACCCCGGACTTGGGGAAGCTTCTGGCCGGGTGGGGAATTGTTCGCGGAGCGGAGGGATGTGCGCACGCGCGGGCGGGCGCAGGTGCGAGGCGGCGGGCGAGGACTGCGTGGGAGGGGGGGG
>NIGD01000010.1:521537-561862 GCA_003055185.1 Escovopsis sp. TC
CCCCCCCCCCCCCCCCCCCTTCGAGCCCTGCAGTCGCACAACATCCAGGGATCGACGCCGTGCACACAGAGGTCATCCTACTCGCGAGCACGACGCTTCGCGCTTCACGCTCCATGCTGAAGCGTCAATGCAAGCGGCCCGACCTGCCATTGGCCTCTTCGTGCTCGTGCTTTGCCGAGGGGAGAGGGGCAGGTCCCTTGCGTGCGTAGGTGTGCAGGAAGAGGGCGGGCCAGAGCAGGAGGGATGGATTCGACGGACTCGACAGGTTTGTGCGGGGGCGCGCGCTGGGCGGGGACGTGAGTGCGGCTGAATACGGGGTCGCACGGGGAAGACATTGTCTTGGGGATGGGGCGTAGATGAGTGATTCGGGGTTGGGGAGGGGAGAACAAGAGGATGGGGATCGGGAAGAGGGAGGACATCCATGAGGAGTAGGGGACTTGAGGATACAGATGGGGATATTGGATGGGCGTCGGTCAAGGTAGGGGGAAGGGCATTTGAGGGGAGGGACGGGGAGGAGTACGAGAGGCGGGACAAGGAAGAGGACGAGGAGGAGGACGAGGAAGGACGAGGAAGAAGAAGGGCGGGGAGTAAGAGAGTAGGACTATGAACTGAGACGCAGGCGCGGGAGGCGGCATGGTAGGCGTCATTGCGCGACGTGCCTGGGAAGGGAAGAGAAAGGAATCGATCAGGACAAGAGCAGAGGGAAAGGACGAAGAATGAAAGCCCAAGGAGAGAGAGCCGAGGGAGAGAGGGGGATATCCGGTGTGAATCCGAGGAGGTGTTGGGGTCTTGGCCCTCCAGGCCGCAAGCCAGGGGTGCCATCTCCCCGTTCTGCTATCTCGATTCTGGCCCCAAGGGCATCAGACCAGTCCTGCCCTCGTGCTGTTGCCGGCGAACTCGGAAAGGAAAAAAGGGGCGAACGCAAGAAGAGAGGAGTCGAGGAGGAGGTCAGAAAAAAAGGGAGACGGGGAGAGAATCCTACTCCGCACATGCTGTCACATTATCGTGCGCAAGTCCTGACGTCGGCGTCCAAGGCGGATGACTCCATGGTGTTTTCCATCCACGCCTCGCCCTTCCTTTGTCATGTCTCTTCCAATCACCAGCCTTTCCGAGTCACAGCCTGGCCCGTACGACGACGTCTCCGACTCGTGGTTTTGCCCATGTCAACCCTTTCCAATTCGCAGCCTTGCCCATCCCATGGCCTGCCCTATTCACAATCTTCCTGTCCTAGAGCCTCCCATGAGTCTTCCATACTCAACTTCCATATTCATCCGTCCAAGTTCCTCAGCCTTCCTATCCAAAGCCTTCTCATGTCAAAGCCTTCCTATTGAAAGCCTACCCATTCATAGCCTTCACCAAAGCCTTCCTATTCCAAGGCCTCCCCATTCAAGCTTGCTCTTGCAAGCCCTGTTCCAAGCCGTCCTCACTAAACATTCCTCAAGCCCCCCTTGCCCATCCTGAATTTCAACAACCTATCCTCACAGCTTCGACGCGGGGCTGGGCGTGCCCCTCTGTGTGATCTCGTCGTAGAGAAGCCTAGTCAGGATTAGCATGCTGCAGTGAAAGCTGGTCTCGTATCGTGTGGAGGCAGGTCGCGCTTCCACGGGGTCTCGCGTTTTCCTGAAGGAGAAGGAGGGCGGGGATGGGGGGGGTTGCGGCGTTGGCAAGCTCCTTGCTCTGAGCATATCATGCGATGAAGAGGGCAAAGTCTTCTCGCTCTGATCATCCGCGAGCAAGCGGCCCCCACGCTTGGTATTACGCAAAGACGGGCAACTCCACGCCCCCCACCCCGCAGTACCATATCAAAACCACTGGGGAGGTCTACTCACGTCGTCAAGAAATCGGCATAGTCCTCGCCGGTGATCTGCCCCGCCAAGTACTGCGCCGCCAGCTGGAACTTGTTCCCCGCCGGCGCCTTCGCCGCCAGCCCATCCGCACACTCGCGCAGCAGCCTTAGCGCATACGCCCGATCGACCCTGTTCCCGTCCTTGGTGCGCACGCCGTGCCTGACCCACTGCCACAGCTGGCTGCGGGACACCTCCGCCGTGGCGGCATCCTCCATCAGGTGGTTGATGGGCACGCACCCCACGCCGCGCAGCCAGGCCTCCGTGTAGCCGAGCCCGATGGCGAGGTTCTTGCGGACGCCGTCGTCGGTGATGGCGCCGGGGACGTTCATGTTGAGGAGGTCGTTGGCGGAGACGCGGTCATTGCCGGTGTTGTCGTTGTCGCGGTGCACGAAGAGCTGGTTTGGGGTGGGCATGTGGGCGTTGAAGATGTCGGTGGCGATGGCCGCGAGCGCCGGGTGCGCGACCCACGTGCCGTCGTGGCCGGCGCGCACCTCGCGCAGCTTGTCGGCGCGGACGCCCTCCATGGCGCGGTCGTTGGCGGCGGGGTCGTCGCGGATGGGGATCTGCGCGGCCATGCCGCCCATGGCGTGGACGCCGCGGCGATGGCAGGTGCGGATGAGCAGGCGGACGTAGGCGTCCATGAAGGGGACGGTCATGGTGACGGCGGCGCGGTCGGGGAGGACGAAGGCCGGGTGCGCGCGGAACTTCTTGATCATGCTGAAGATGTAGTCCCAGCGGCCGCAGTTGAGGCCCGAAGAGTGGGTGCGCAGCTCGTAGAGGATCTCGTCCATCTCGAAGGCGGCGAGGATGGTCTCGATGAGGACGGTGCCGCGGACGGTGCCGCGGGGGATGCGGACGTGGTCCTGGGCGAGGCGGAAGACGTCGTCCCACAGGCGCGCCTCGAGGTGGCTCTCCATCTTGGGGAGGTAGAAGTAGGGGCCGAAGCCGCGTCGGAGGGTCTCGTGCGCGTTGTGGAAGAAGTAGAGGCCGAAGTCGAAGAGCGAGGCGGAAACGGGCTCGCCGTCGACGAGGACGTGCTTTTCTTCGAGGTGCCAGCCGCGGGGGCGCACGATGAGCGTGGGAAGGGGCCTGCCACCGCCACCAGAGGAAGACGAGGAGTCGTCCCGCAGCTTGTACTCCTTGTTGCCCTGCTTGAAGTCGATCTGCCGCCGGACGGCGTCGTAGAGGTTGACCTGCCCGTTGATCATGTTGTCCCAGGTCGGGGCGCTCGAGTCCTCGAAGTCGGCCATGTACGTCCAGACGTTGGCGTTGAGCGCGTTGACGACCATCTTGCGGTCCGTGGGGCCCGTGATCTCGACGCGGCGGTCGACGAGCCCCGGGGCGGGCGGGGCGCCCTGCCAGGTGGGGTCGTCGCGGATGTGCTTCGTCTCCGGGAGGAAGTCGGGCAGGATGCCCCTGTCGAGCTCGGCCTGGCGGAGGCGGCGGCGCTCGAGCAGCGCCTTGCGGGTCGGGTTGAAGGAGCGGTGGAGGAGGGCGAGGAAGGCGAGGGCGGGCGGGGTGAGGATCTTGCGGTGGGGGTCGTCGACCCTGCCGAGGACGGAGACGCCCTGGAGGATGGCGTCGACGGAGGCCATGGCTGGGGATTCTGTGTGCGCAGAGGATGGGAGCACGTTGACAGGAGGTACGGGGTACTGATCACGCAGATGGATGAGGAGGATCAAGTCTTCTGGAGAAAGGAGGCAGATGGATGAGGAGGAGGAAGTTTCCTGGAAGAAAGGAGTGTAAGTAAGATGGAACGACGACGACGACGGCGACGACGACGATGATGGAGATGATGATGTGAAAGGGAAGCAGAGGAGAGAAAACAGACCGACCAGCGCCCGAACATGTACGCATATGTATCAACCCCTCGCCATAGGAGAAGCGGACACACGCCCGAATCGGCGCATCATTGCAGCTTCACGTGTCAATGACGTCCCTCATGTTCCCAGGGGAGCTCACCCCGAGCTCCAGCGATGATGTATGCGAATTGACCCATTATGGACATCCATATCCGTATTCGTACAGCAGCTACGACTTAGTAAGGCTACTGTAGTGCGAGTACTCATGGATGGTGCATTGGATGCCGGTGGCTGCGACGCGGACGCGGGCCCGAGGGCGTTCAAGCTCCATTGCCGAGCCCCCCCGTGGGGATCATGGCTCCCTACCAGTACGGAGCAGATGATGGATGGGTCGACGGGTGAATGGGTCAAGATGGATCGAGGCCACCCGAGCTAGGGCGTGCAGTAGCGCAGGGCCCGGCGAGGATCCCGGAAGGAATGCGTCGTACGGGAGACTCGTACTTGTACTGGTACGCGTACGAGCACGAGGAGGTCTATCCATGGATGTGCTGCGGTCTCGGCTCCGTGGCGGGTTGCGTCGGGCTGGATCGCAGGAGTTGAGGAGGGGGAGGATCAGAAGAGGAGGAGAAGAGGAGGAGAGGGAGGTCGAGGAATGCTCGTGGTTCTGGGAATGAGGACATCTCGGCCTCCCAAGGATGTCCATCAAGTGGAGGGGAGGTCACGTGGATGAGGTAATCCAGGGTTCGAACCCGAGCCTGACCTCATCTCAGGGTTCCAACCCGAGACCTCGGCTCATTCAAACCTCGCCCTTCCCCAAACCTCGCCCTTCCCCAAACTCCCCCTCCCCGAATTCCCCCTCCCCGAATTCCCCCTCCCACCATCCGGCACTTCGCACTCTAGATACTCGAATCAAGCCCACTTCTTCCCCCTACGAGTACGACCACTAGGACGTTCCGTCGAGCACTAGCGGCGGAGCGCATCCCGAACAGCCTCGGAGCCGCCCCCGTCGCCGCTTCACATGCCAACAGCTTCATCTCCCAAACCTACTCCGTACATTCCACCCATCCTCGTCTGTCTACTCGTACCGTCTCCCATCCACCATCGTCCATCTATGTATCATCTCTGATCCACCATCCATGATCTTCCATGGTCCATCGTCCATCGTCCGTCGTATATCGTCTACTCACCAACCATCATCCTTGCTCCCCCTCCATACCCCCCCCCCCCCCCCCCCCCCCCCCCCCCCCCCCCNCCCCTCCCCCCTCCTCTATCATACTACTCACAGAGCGTTTGAGAAGATCCCCAGTTCGCAGCATTCATTCCCATTGACCAATGATCATACAAGCCCTATCAGCTACCTGCAAAGCAAAGCAACTTGCGCCGTCCTTCCCCCTTTCCCCAAATGACTCCTCACTACTCCAAACTCTGTACCCCTTACACAAGAGACACTTCTTCTCCTCAGAGAAACCTCCCCCAAAGCACCTTATGCCAACCGCCTCAACAGAGACACCTTGCAATATTCGTTCGCGTTTTGACAGCTTGTTCCCCAACTACTCCATACCAGCCAGTACCAGCTCATGAGCTCGCGAGCAACAAGCTTCTTAGCTCAGCCACGCCAACTTCTGCAGCACCAGTGCTGTTCCAACATGCCCGACCCACGGGAAGAAAAAAAAGAAAATATTGGCGTACAAAATGTGCTCTTCTGGTGCTCCCAGACAAAATTAATATCCACTCGCGGGGCAAGGGGCCGGGAGTCATCGACGGTTTGCGCCCTCCCTGCCCCCGGCTTTCCTTACCCAAGCCGAAGCCAAAAGCCAATGGCCAAAAGCAATGCCGTGCAGGCCCACGGCCGGCAGAGTCGACCGACCCGGGGCCGCTTCTCTGCAAATGCTTCTCTGCAGATGCTTCTCTGCAAAGAATTCCTTCCGTCGAGGCGCCTTCTCAAATCCCCCAACACTATTCGAGCTCCTCATCCATGCCCGACTCCGAGTTGAGCGTCTTGATCATCATCTTCTGCTTGTTCCGCTCCGCGACCAGCAGATTGCGGCTCGCGAACACGATCCGCATCGTGTCCACGACCTTGTGGAAGCTGCTCGCCGCCCCGCGCTCCTGCGTGAAGCGAACAATGCTCAGTGGCTGCTTCTTGCCGTGCTCAATCACCGCCATCACCTCGGCGGCAAACGAGACCTTCTTCAGATTCAGATCTGTGGGGGTGGGGAAAAACATCAGCTTCCCGTTCGACTCAGACAATCTCTTCGATGCGCCCCGATTTCACTTACGGTTCCTAGCCCCGACTCTTGCAAAGACAATATTGCGCTCCTTGTCCACCTGCACGCCTCTCATGCCGTACTTGCGCCATTCCTTAAGTAGGATTGCAACCTCTTGCCGAGCCCGCTTGCGGGATAGCGTCAGGCAGATGTAGCCCGTCGCCGGCTTCACACGGAACAGCCGGGCGAACCAGTTTTGCTTGACTTCAATGTTTCGGCTCCCGTTCGATGCCGACTTCTGCAGGCCCTGCTTCTGGGCCTTGTTCCGCAAAGCCACGTCTTGGTGCTCGCCGGACCCGTTCCGGTCATCTGTGTATCTCTGTGAGCAATTTTCGCCCCGCAATCGACATCTCGCGAGAAAAATCTCTTCGGAGTCCCTCCGCTTACCTCTCTCAATCATCATCCTCGAGTCTCGTTCGCGGTTGCTCTTCCAGAAGGAGAAGCTGAAATGCCTCCTTTTCGAGCCGTCTGAGGTCACATCCGTGCTCGAGTTCTGTCGCGTCACAGCCCAGGGCCTCTGGTCCTGGATCGATCTCGCTCCCGTCCCATCTTCGCTCCCCGACTTGAACGACAATTTGAACCACGACTTCATCCGCGACTTCGTGTGCGGATCGCTCCCCGACTGCTCGTCTTCATTGTACCCCCTCTGATCATGCAGAGTCTTGTGGTGATCAACCGACCCGGCCTCTTCTCTGGGCGCCACCTTCTTCCGCACATTCAATGGCTCTGGGATCTCCACCGGGTGCTGTCCGATCGGAGGGTTGACCAGTCGAATTGAATTGTGAACCCGAGTCAAGCATTGTATGGCGCCGCTCTCGGCGTTTGCCTTTCGGACATACGCATAAGGCGGCGCGGAGACGATCCGGGACTTCTCCATCACGTCCCCATTCTCGAGGATGGATGGAAGCGGGCCCTGGCGCTTGTTCACGTGGCTCTGCGCGGGAGCGGACACCACCCGCCGGTCCGCTTGTCTGGGGAGCATGGCCGACGCATGTCCTGTTTTGCCGTAGCTCCTCGTGGTAGCCTGCCGACTCGGGGGGCTTCCGTCATCGGAGGGGAGCGGAGGTAGCGGACGACTGCTCCATGACCTGTTGGACACTTCAGTTGGCATGGTAGCTTCCGAGGGCGTTTTGACCTCGAAGGAGAACGGGGTCGAGTCTCTCTGGCTCCTGTCGCCATCGTGGAGGGAGCCTGAGATGGAGTGCACGTCGATCATAGACGTCTGGAAGGCCTTGTCGCAATCCTTCGCGATGTTGTGGCTGAAGTGCCGCAGCTCTTCGTTAAAGAGGCGCGAGACCTCCTCGACGGTGCTCGGTCTCTTGGCCTTGGGGAAGGGCACGCTCGCAAGGCGAGGCATCTCCGGCGTGATGGACCGTGTCGACCTTTCGTGGTTGCGGACGACCGGAACGGTATTGAGAGAGCGACGCGAGCCAATTCGCAAGGGGGTCGCAGATGCGGATCGCTTCCGGACGTGCGAGAAGTCTACCCCGCGCTTGTGTCGCAGGATGGGACCCTGCGTACGAAGCCCGCTCGGTCTGCTGCTGCTGCGGAACGATGACACGGATCCCGACATTCGAGGTCTCGCAGCAGAGAGCGTCCTTGACGATTGGACGCGGCCGCGCCGGGCCGCGCTGCTGCTGTAGCTGCTGTGCCTCCTCGATCGCATGGCTTGACCCACGAGGCCGGACTGGACATCACGGTGAACGGTGATCTTGGCGTGGCTAACCCTTGAGTTCGACGTCTTGAGCATCCTACTGCCCCTGAACGGGTCGTAGCTCTTGACCGTCCCGGCCTCCGTCTCGGCCGCGTTGGAGATGACCGTAAAGCGTGAAATGGACCGCCCGTGGCCATTGGCTCGAGGCTGCGTGAATTGGCACGTGGAAACTCGTCTCTTCCAGGTGGCTGGTTTCAGGTGGTGGTAGTCACTCATGGAATGAGACAGCTCTGGTTTGAAGTCCTCGAGCTGCTTTTCGCGGTAGTTGTGGAGCAGCCAGTAGAAGGCCTTCTGGTCGTTCGGTCTGTACATTGTCAGGACGGCCTCCTACCACAGCCCGAGGTGAAATTTGGAGCCATGTGTGGTGAGGGACTTACTCAGGACTCAAGAGTTTCGTCACGAGCTCCTGCTCATTGAACATGTGCCACATGGACTGCAGTTGACGCAGCAGCTGGGGATCGATTTCGTGGCGGGCAATGGGGTTGTATCGAAACCCTTTCAGCGTATCAGGTAATTGACCTGAAATGTCGCCGAAGTCGTCAAGATACCCGTATTTCTGGATCAGGGGATGCGCCCAGATCTCCTTCAGGGTAATTCTCCGGTCTGGGTTAACTTGAAGCATCCGCCGGATCAGATCCTCGGCCTCGGGGCTGAGCATTTTCGGCATTTCGAAATGTCCCTTCTTCGTCTTGCTCATCATGACCCTCAGGTCGGGATCGTCAAAGGGGAGGCTTGCTGAGAGCATGGCGTACAGAATAACGCCTAGACTCCAGATGTCGGCGCGATCGCCTCTGTAGTGTTTGTTCTTTAGAAGCTCCGGGGCTGCGTAGTGGGGGCTGCCGCAGGCCGTCACGAGCCTGTGGCTGTCGGTCTGGTGGAGAGCCGCCATGCCGAAGTCGGCAATCTTGATCTGGAGGTCGGCGGTGATGAGGATATTCTCAGGCTTGAGGTCTCGGTGGCAGACGTTGAAGGAGTGACAGTAGGCGATGGCGCTGATGATCTGGCGGAAGAAGTAGATGGCAATTTCCTCGGACAACCTGCCCTTGGAGTTGATGAAGGTGAAGAGATCGCCCTGATCAATGTACTCGAGGATGAGATAACTGGGGGTGGTTCTTGTCAGCCATGGCAGCTCTCAAGGGGTGAGAACAAGTCAAAGAAGTGAATGGACCAGTGAATGGAGGGATGGGTGGACGGCGCAAAACACACATTTCGGAGCGATTTTCCCAGATGTCGTAAAGCTTCATGATGTTGGGATGTTCTATAAGTTTGAGAATGGCGACCTCGCGCTCGATGGCCATAGGGACGCGCATCTCGCCGTTGACTTCCGGCAAACTCGAATCATACTTGCTGAGGGCGGCTAGGCTGCTGTCCTGAACCAAATACGCGATACGCCGGTTCACGATTTTGACGGCGGCCAGCTGGTTGGTGACATTGTGTCGACAGAGGCGGACGCGAGCCGAGGATCCCCTGCCAAGGGTGCGTCCGAGCTGCCAGGGCCCGATGTGCGTCTTGTAGTTCTTGCTACTCCTGCTGGAAGCAGAGTCGTACGAAGCCTGGGATAAGCGCCTCGACTCGTCGTCGGCCTCCTGGGGTTGCGGCGATTCCTTGTTGGGAGAGCCAACTTCTTGGCCATAGCCCTGGTCCTGGACGACGCGAGGGGCGTGAGGCTGGGAGGAGCCGGCACGGTGGTGGTGGTGATGTTGTTGTTGTTGTTGTTGTTGTTGTTTGTGGACAAGCTGGTCCGATGTTGAATACTGGGAATTGATTCGGTGGGGGGCTTCCGACAAAGGCTGTCGAGCCATGAGAACCGCCGTCTCCGCCATGATGCTTGCCGTCGACACGCAGTCGGATTAGCACATAGTCCTCGGAAGAGCAAGCCGCAGGATGAAGGAGGGAGAAGAAGGCAACGCCTTGCTGAGGCAGCGGAGAAGTTGTCGTGATGATGCCTGAGTATGTGCTATGTGAACTGCAAAGGAGTCGAGAGAATGAATGGTCGATCGGGATGAGGATAGGTCTGAACCTGTTGGCGGCGACGAGATGAGATGGATATCTGGGGAGATGGGACGATGCTGCGAAGCACGAAAGGACAGGACTTGAGGGCTGCGACAGGAGGCGCGACAGGATCTCGAGAAAACAGATGACAAAGAGGGAGAGAAGGAAGAAGGGGAGAGAGAGAGGGGAGGGGAAGAGAGAGGGTAGAGGAGAGAGAATGGGAGAGAAGGAGAGAGAAAGAGAGAGGGGAAGCCTCGAGAAGGCGCCAAGGGAAGTTGAACGCGAAGGGAACGAGCAGAGGGCGTGGAATGGAGGCAAGAGTTGAGGCGAGAAAGAGTGGGCGGCAAAAATGGGAAAAGAGGAGGAATGGCGATGGGCAACAGGCCCAGAGACGTGAACTAGCACGAGACGCGGATTGGGGATGCAAAGGAGAGACTGGAGGGAAAGGAAAATAGACGGGCCAGGAGGCTGAAGATGGAGGTGGAAGATGGAAGGCGGAGGCAGGGCTTGGAAAGATCAATCGCCTGCGAAGGAGAAGAGGAAGAAGGAGGAGGAAGAGGAAGACGAGGAGGGAGAAACAAAAACAGAGGAAATAAACAGAAACAAAAACAGAGACACGACTGGCCAATGACTCGGCAGGAACCTGGAGCTCCAGCTTCTTGGGGCTCCAGCAGGTTCCTGCTCCAATTGAGGGGTCCCAAGTCCCGCCATCCACTGCAATCCACTGCTGAGGAACGCCTGAAGGCGGGCTGCCAGGAGGTTGAGATGGCCCATCCAATGGATTGGAACATGGATCCATGGATGAATGGATCAAGATGGATCCATACTTGAGAATCAATGCATGGAACTCTCCAGCTGTAGCATCAACCTTGGATGAAAGTGCTTGAAGTTCAACAGCGCCGACGCGAGCCAGTTTCTGCAATGCATAGATGGATAAATCAATGGCTGGCTGAGGCACGTGGAGCTGGCCAGGAACACGGCACAGGAATGAGAGTGCCTGCCTGGGCCGAGACAGCCCGAGAACGCGTGGCATTCCATCTGCGTTGGACGTCAACAGAGGGATGATCGGCAGGAGATTGCGTCTAGATCGACATCGACTTTCCTTCAATGTCCTTACCGATCTTCCTCCTCCCAGGCCTGTCAACGCGATGAGCAATGAGTAGGTACCCAACTAGGGATCACATTCCGCGGCTGGGCTTTGGACCGAAGGAATCTAAGCTGGTTCATTGCTCGACCAGCCTGGCTGTCTGTCGCCACTGACCTCCAAGGTATTGCTGATCTGCTCCCACAAATGACATGACATGACATGGCATGGCATGGCATGGCATGGCATGGCATGACACATGTTACTGAGTACCCATGACAGACACTTTCCCCTGTGGCTCTTTGGCGTGGACCTGCCCCCGCGGGCATCGAGAACACCTCCTCTGGAAGCTTGTCTGCAACTCACCCTACGAGTAGCCCTTCCAAGGGGGAAAGGGTGAAGGGTGGGAGCCAGAGAGACACAAACTGTCCCCCTTCTCGAGGATGCAGCCTGCCATGGCGAACGTTCCTGACTTCTCCATCACAAAGCAGTGCCATGGAGGAGTGGCCGGGTCGTGATGCCTTTTGAACTGCCGCAGATTCAAGGGAGGAGATGCCTCCTTGCCAAGGGATGTCGTCGTCGATGACTAAGCATCTGCTGCCTCCCTGTCGATTGCCGAGAAATCGAGCGCCATCCGTGATGGTCCCCTGCATCTTCGGCTGCCTGAGCCGATCGAACGACTGCCATGGCGTCCAAAGGCTGACCAGCATGGGCCTACGAGTACTTCAATCATGGGGTGTTCCTACGAAGATGTTCGGTAAAGAGCATTCCAGGGATACCTCCCGCTCCTCATAGAGAGCAGTATGGCGGGCATTCCCATGAGCACCAGCATCGGTGGTTTAGTGGTAAAATCCATCGTTGCCATCGATGGGCCCCGGGTTCGATTCCCGGCCGATGCATCGGATCCTGAGCTCTTCTTTTTGCCTCTGCGCCCAATCCCTTGATGCATTCGACTTTGTTCCCTTTCCTTTTCGTCTTGTTTGACGAATTGTGCTGCAATATTTGAGGAAGGTGCGGGTAGAGGAGGATGTCTGCATCGCTCCTGCTGCCAATACCATCACCCGCCCAGTCGCACCTTCCAATCGCAAGCAGACAGGTCACGTGCGGCGCGTGCCGCCCATGCGATGCGCTAGTCCGAATCGGGAGCTGGTGGGGTTGCCGTCGCGCGTCCAATCGCGTCTCTCGACAAACATCAAAGGCCGCCCGCTGTTCTGGAACTTGAACGCATCGTGAATTCCCGCCAGAGACACTACTTGTCTTCCCCTGCCCCGCCCACCCCCCCGACGGATTGCAAGGTGCTCGCTGGGTCTCCTGGGGGAGCCAAGGCGAGGCGAAATTATGTCTTCCGACGAGGAACTGCCCAGCACCAGCCGCCGCCGGAGTCGCGCCGTCTTCGAGGATGAGAGCGAGGGCGACAAGTCAGAGCGTGAACGCTCAGCACAGTCAGATGGACCATCATCAACATCGTCATCATCGTCATCGTCATCGTCATCATCACCACAGCATGCTCGGGCTTCAGCAAAGCGACAAAGGGTCGACAATGAGTCGGACTCGGAATCGGACTCGGACTCCGACGAGGCTGCCACTGTGAATGGCACTTCGTCTAGGCCGCTGCCGAGCGCGCAAAATGGGCACAGCAACGGCGTCGTCAATGGCACCGCCAACGGCACGAACGGCACCACCAACGGAAGCAGAGGGACCATGGACAACTTTCAGCCCGGTGCCATCGTGCGGGTGAGTGTCCAGAACTTCGTTACGTACGAACACGCAGACTTCTACCCAGGGCCAAATCTCAACATGGTCATTGGCCCCAACGGAACCGGCAAGAGCTCGCTGGTCTGCGCCATCAATCTGGGCCTGGGCTATGGTCCGAAGAATCTCGGCCGCGCCGGGACGGTCAAGGAGTTCGTCCAGCACGGCAAGGACATGGCGACCATAGAGATCGAGCTCCAGAAGAGGCCCAGCGACAGGACCAACTACGTCATCAGGAGCCAGATCCGCCGAGAGAACAACAGCACGAAATGGTGGCTCAACGGCAAGGACGTCAGCCACAAGGTCATCATGGAGCTGCAGCAGAGGCTCAAGATTCAGGTCGACAACCTTTGCCAGTTCCTGCCGCAGGACCGCGTCGTCGAGTTCGCCGATTCTTCGCCCCGGGCCCTGCTGCACGAGACGCTGCGTGCCGCCGCACCGCAGAGGATACAGGATTGGCACGAGGAGCTGAAAGACCTCCACAAGCGTCGCAGGCGCGGTGCCGAAGCCGTCCAGACCGACAAGGATTCTCTCCAGGGCCTGCAGACTCGCCAGTCTGGGCTCCAGGCCGAAGTGAACAGGCTTCGCGAGCGCCAGGAGATCCAGGAAAGAGTCGACAAGATGAAAGACGCCCTCATGTACGCAAAAGCCCGCGATGCCAAGGATGCCTATGTTGAGGGAAAACGCAAGTGGATTCAAGCCAAGCAGTCTCTCATGCGATTCGAAGCGGAAGTCCAGCCCTCGCTGGAAGCGGTCAATCGCAAGGAAGAATATGTCGAGGCCATAAAACCGGCCATCCGCGCGAGGGAGCGGACACTTAAGGACGCTCAGAGTGCCGCGCAAAAGATCTCCAGCGATGTCCGCGAGACCGTCGACAAGATCAAGCATACCGAGAATTTGATCACCGCCGAACGCGAAGGTCTCGAGGACAAGAAGAAGGCCATAGCCAAGGCCAAGAGCAAAATCACATCCCTGCAGGCGGACCTCAGAAACGAGCCTGAGCCATTCGACGGGGCAGCCTGGAATCAGAAGATTGTAAGTGTGCCCCTCAATGCTTGAACATGAATCGTGCCCCGCGCAGACGCTCATTCTTACTGTAGCGTGGCGAAGAGCACATATTACGCGATGTCGAGCATGATTGCGAGCGGGTGTCTGCCGAAATCGACACCCACTACAGAGAAGGCAAAGCCAAAGTCGAGCAGCGCAAGAAAGTGGAGCAGCACCTCCAGGCTCTCGACACGCAGGAGGGCCAGCAGCTCAGCTACATGAACAACCATTTCAAAGAAGTCGCGAGTGGTTGGGAATGGATCAGCAAGAATCAGGACCACTTCGAAAAAGAAGTCTTCGGCCCTCCCATGATCTCCTGCTCCCTGAAAGACGAGCGATATTCCGACCAGATCCAGGCCCTCATGCAGCGCGACGACTTCCTCTGCTTCACGGCGCAGACGAAGAACGACTACAAGAAGCTGTCCGATCAGCTCTACAGGGAGATGAGCTTGTCCGTGGTCATCAGGACCTGCCTCTCGCCGCGGTCAAGCTTCCGAGCCCCCGTCGGCGCGGAGGAGGCCCAGTCGCTGGGCCTGGACGGCTTCGCCATCGACTACATCGAGGGGCCAGACCCGGTCCTCGCGATGCTGTGCGCGGAGAGGAGGCTCCACCTGTCTGGTATCTCCCTCCACGAGCATGGCGAGGCCGAGTACGAACGACTGGTTCGCCACGAGACCATTAGCACCTGGGCCGCGGGGAGGCAGTCCTTCTCTGTGCGGCGCCGAAGGGAGTACGGGCCGGATGCGGTGACCACGATGACCAAGAGCATCCAGACTGGCCAGTTCTGGACATCTCAGCCCGTGGCGACGCAGGAGAAGGTGGAAATGAATCGGCGTCTGGAGGAGATTATGGGCGAGATAGCCGAGCGCACGGCCAAGTACAAGGCGCTCAAAGAAGATAGAAGGGGCTTGGACGCGAAGAAGAGTGAGCTCTTCGAGAAAGTGGTAGGCTCGCATAGAACCCCAGACATGTCCTGGCACATCCTGATCTGACACGACCATGCAGAACAGCCTGAAAGAACAGAAGAATGCGGCGCAGAGGGAGTTCACGAGATGGAAAGGCCTTCCGGACAAGATCGGTAAGTCTATGCTTCTCGCCTGGGACAAAAGATCAAAATTGGCATGAGCTAACGCCGGACCCAGCGAGCGAGGAGGCCTCGAAGAAGGCCAGCGAAGAGGCCATTCTCGAGGTGCGTCAGAAGATCGTCGAACTTCAACACGAAGGCGACAAGCTCGTCGTCGAGCGCGCCGAGCTCGTGCTTCGCCACCTCGACCTCGTCACCGAGATCCGCGACGCCCACCGCGCCCTCCTTGAGGCCAAGATCCGCCTCATCGAGGCCGAATCCGACATCGTTGGTCTCCGCAGGCGCAACCAAGACACGGTCGAGGGCCTCGAGAGGCAGCGACGCGCCGAGAAAGAGGCGCAGCAGGAGAAGGTGCGGCTACACGACACCGCCAAGGAGCTCCTCGAGGAGGCCGCCGAAATCACACAGGACGACGACGAGAAGCGAGAGCGCCTGCGGCTCCTCATCCAGGGCCGGGCGAGCGCGGACATCGAGAACGAGATCAACGCGGACCTGGCCAACCTGGAGTTGATCCACGCGGGCAACCCCGAGGCGATGCGCGAGTACGAGGAGCGCGAGGACCACATCGCCAGCTTGACGAAGCAGATCGAGACCCGCACGGCTAAGCTGGAGCAGTTGGATGGGCAGCTGGCGGAGCTGATGGGCAAGTGGGAGCCGCGTGTGGAGGCACTCGTGTCGGAGATTAGCGAGGCGTTTGCGCGTAATTTTGAGAGGATCAGCTGCGCGGGCGAGGTGCGCATTCACAAGGACGAGGATTTTGACAAGTGGGAGCTGCGCGTGATGGTCCGATTTCGGTATTTTCCCCCGCTTCTTTTCCTTCCCCACCCCCAACCCCTCCCCTTTTTCGCCCCTTTTTCTACCCTCTCTTGTTCTCATCCCCTTCATGTACAACCCAAAACAATGCTTGAAAGCTCCGCCTTCCACTTCGCCCTTCTCCCCCATCGAAAACCACGAGGAACCCGACTAACAACACCCCCCCCCCCCCGTCAGCGAGTCAGAAGAGCTCCAGCAACTCAACGCCCACCGCCAATCGGGCGGCGAGCGCGCCGTGTCCACCGTCTTCTACCTCATGGCCCTCCAGTCCATGGCCCAGTCGCCCTTCCGCGTCGTCGACGAGATCAACCAGGGCATGGACCCGCGCAACGAGCGCATCGTGCACGAGCGCATGGTAGACATTGCGTGCGGCGAGCAAACGTCGCAGTACTTCCTCATCACGCCCAAGCTGCTCACGGGCCTGCGGTACGACGAGCGCATGCGCGTGCTGTGCATCGCGAGTGGGGAGCATATGCCGGCGGATGCGGAGAGGTTGGACTTTAGGAGGTGTTTGAGGGTGCATAGGGGCCTGGTGGCGTCGGCGCAGGCGTAGGGTGGAACTATGGGATAGGGTTGAGGCGGAGGCCTCTCATGGAAGGATGCCCAGGTGGCTTTGAAGGCGTACGCGTGAGTCTTTCAACGACAGATAGATCTCGTCGGGGTACGTGAGCCTTCCATCTATGGATGATTGTCATCGGCGTGCGCGAGCATTCTCCTTTGGTTGTCTGCCAACGCGTCTCGCCTACGAGAAACAGCCGCGTCGGCTACCGTGAGACCCATCGTCAGAAATGGTCTACCTGGCGAACGCAAGCCACACCTTCTGATCTATCGGAACCACTCTCGGCTCCCCCACGCACAGGCTCTCCTCACGGCAAGATTGCTTCATCGCCATTCATTTTTTGCAGAAGTCTACAAGCGGTAGCGACTCTTCACCTCTCATACTCCGTACCTTTTCACCATTTTCTCCCCAACAGAGGTCCTTCACCACCCCTTGTCTCGCAGATGTCTCTTTGCAAGGCACATCTTGGAGGAAAGGACGACAACACCACGCAGGAGCTAGCTTCCTCTTCGCTTCAAGTGCAGCGTAGTCACGACCGATCATAATACAAAGCACAGGACGAAAGATGCCCGGCTTCATGACCAAGTTCCTCCTATGCATCTCGTCCTCATGATCCAACCCTCTGTACTTCCGTACCGCGTCCGCAGATGAATTTCGATCCCACGTATGTGGCGGCCTGTGCCGGACATCCAGACTCCTAATCCCCCAGCAAGGGCAGCCCATCCCATGATGTTTTTTCTATCTTGCAATCCCCGAAGGACATTCCTCACCGCCGACCTTACGGGGTGGGCAGGACATGCTGTTCAACCTCACAGCCCGTGGGGACCCCCTTGCCATGCAGCCTTACGAAGGGCATAAAATCCCATGCCGGCCCTCACTCGTTATCAGCATGCGCAATTCGTCGGCCCTCCCTCCGGCGGAACACATCGAGGGATGGTCTATCCAACTTTCACCCTGGTACGCCGTAGAAACATCCACGAGGACTACACACGCACATGGATAAGCACGCCCGCACGACACCTCAGCATGAACCACCCCAGACTCGGCGATTTCTCCTCGTATTCTCACTGTAGCTATACGCGTTCCTATATCTCATCGATCCCATGAACATGTCTTTTTCATCCCCTTTTTTGTTCTCTTCCTCCCCCCCCCCCCCTTCTCTCTTATTCATCACTTCTCCCTTTGACACCATCTCTCCTCTCCACGAACTCTCCCTTTGTCCGCTCTTTTGCTCGCTCGCTCCCCTTTTCTTCTCATTGCTCCAGGTCCTTTTCAGTCCAAAACATTTTCTCTATGCCCACTTCATCCAAGAAGCGAAGAGAGGCTCCAAGCCGCATCGGGGGCTTCGACAGGGACAAAGAGGGTTTTACAAAAAAATTCAGCAGAGAGATGGAACGCAGTTCCGAATACAACAAATGAACAACCAGCAAGGTATTTTTGCCACCACCCATTTCTCTCTCTCACACGCATGGTATCTACCCCCTTTCACCTTTTCACTCTCCCCCCCTTCTCCCCTTCCCCCCTTCTCCCCCTCCTTTCCCGCCCCTCTCCTAGATCTCCTTCCCTCCCTCCCCATCCCTCCCGGAAATCCCCCCCCCCCCTTTTTCTCCTCCACCAGCCACCCCTCGATGCAGCAAGCAAAAAAGTCAAGCAATATCATCAACCAACTGTCAAAGAAAAGATCCGTCAGGAAAAGCAGCCGAAAAAAGAGCATCAGCGAGAGGACCCAAAGGCCGAATAAGGTACCAGAAAAGGGGGGAAAGAAGAAGAAGCCAAAGAAGAAGGAGCAGAAGACAGATCAAAAAGGGGAAGAAGAGGAGAAAGAGGAGATGTACTCCGTAGTAGCCACCAAAAGTAACGTCTCTAGTCCGCAAACTCATACAGCCCACATTCAAAGGAGCCCCCCGTCCGATAAACTACACATATACTTTCCCCGCAGGTATTATACAACATACAGCCGAGAGGGATGTGGAAGAGAATGGGAGAAAGGGTGAGGCGACAGAAAAGGTGGAGGGGGCAAAGGACAGAAAAGAAGGGAGAAGAAAGCGACAGGAAAGGGAACGACAGAAAAGGTGGAGGGGGCAAAGGACAGGAAAAAAGGGAGAAGGTCAAGGGAGTGAGAGAGTAGGAGCACAAGAGCAGGAGGACAGGAAGTCAAAGGGGAAGAATTAGGTACACATAGGCGGTCGAGCGAGGATCAAAGTGTCCTCAGGATCATGCCAAAAGCCTGTAGCTCAAGAGAAGGAGAGGGAGAAGAGAGGGGGCAATGCAGTGGAAGGAGACGAAGAAGACGATTGAGCCAGCCGGCAAAGAGAATCCCTGACGCCATCACAGGGGCTCCACGCCAAATACATGACAAAATCAGGTCTTCGAAGAGACAAGCCCCCGAATACGTCGGACCGCTCAATCAGGTATATGCATATCATTAAGGATTCCAAGCGCCGCCGTCGGAACGTCGTCGCACGTATCCAGAAAAAGAAGAAGAGAAAGAAGAAGAAGAAGAAGAGAAAGAAGAAGAAGAAGAAGAGAAGCAAAGACCCAGTCATCCCTTCTCCACTTCGTTTCTTCCTCAAGCTCTTTGGCCCGCTCTTCTTTTTCTCCATTTCCTCTCACTTCGAGCCGTCCCTCTCCGACGACGAAGAGTGCTCCTGGTCCAGCTTCTTGCTCCAGCTCGGCGCCAGCCCCATGCCCATGTGCGACATCTCCTCGTCGCGCTTGCCCAGCGCGCCGTCGAAGTCGAAGTTGGTGCTCAGCCTGTAGTTCTTGGTCGTCTCCCAGTGGCTCCGCAGCGTCTCGAGCTCCGTGGCGAGGTTGTCCAGGGCCATGCTGTCCCGCGCATCCAGGCTGGGCGGGCCGTAGATGCTTTCACGCTCACGGCTCTCGCTTCGGCCGCCGCTGCCGCCGTTATGCATCGCGGCGGTGGTGCTGCCGCCGCCGAGGACGCCGCCGTTGGCGTTGGCGCCGAGGTGGCCGACGTCGGAGCCCATGTTGGGGATGTGCCGGCTGCGGCGGCGGTAGTTGTCGACGGAGGACTCGACTTGGTCGAGGAGCAGGGAGACTTTCTGCTCGGCGTCGGCGACGCGCTGCTCTAGCAGGACGTTCTCAGACTGCTGCGACTCGAGCTCCCGACGTTGGTTGCTCGCGTGCCGCAGCGCCTCCTCCATGTTCTTCACGGCGTCCTCGCGCTGTCGGTGGGCCTCGGTCAGCTCGGTCCGGAGGCTCGCGAGGTTCTTCTCCAGCTGGGAGGTCGAGGTCTGCATGTCGTACTCGAGGACCTTGATCTTGTCCTGCAGAGAGACGCGTTCGTCTTCCCACTCGCCGGAGGACGACTTCTGCGAGCTGTCGGCAGTGAATTTGCTGTCCAGCTCGTCCATCTCCGATTTCAGGCGGTTGTTCTCCGTCTTCAATTTCGAGAGCTGCTCCTTGAGCTGCTTCAGGACGTGCTCCGTCGCCTTCACGTACTGCACCGCGGACTGGTAGTCGTTCTCCAGCTGGCCCAGCTTCTCACGATACGCCGCCTCCGACTCCTGCGCCTGGACCGCGAACGTATGCTTGGTCTCCTCGAGAGTGGCGGTGACAGTCGCCAGCTGGGTCTCGAGCTCTCTCACCCGGCTCAGCTCTGGAGAGTTCGTCCGAGAGTTGGCCAGACTGCGGGCCCGCACGAGGGCGGTGGGGCTGAAGCCTCGCTCGCTGAGGATGTCCTTCAACGCGTTGTGCTGCACCGTCATCGCGTTCGTCTCCAGCTGTTGCGCCGCGAGCTGGTTCTTGATCTCGGCGTTCAGCGCCTGCAGGCCCTGCGTCTCCCTCAAGGCCGACTGCAGTTGCCGGCGAATCGACACGCCCTCACGGCTCGCCTGCTCCTGGTACTGCTCGAGTCCAGCAATGCGTTCCTCGGCGCTGCGCAGCTTGTCGGCAGCGATGTCGGCTTCCTCCTGATATTTCTTGGTGGCAGCGTTCGCGGCGGTGACCTGATTCTGGAGAGCAACGACGCGCTCGGCATCTGCCGAGTTCGTCTTGTTGACGTCCCTCGCAGCAATCTTTCCGAGGCCGGCCAGAATCACCTGTCGGTGCGTCCTGGCCTCCTTGGCGTGGCTCTCTGCGAGTTCTTCGGCGTCCCGCAGTCGCTGAGTGACATTCGCCAGTTCCGACGTCCGAGCCTCATGCTCGAGCTTCAGTGTACTGAACATGTTCTCAAACATGTCGCGCTGAGAGCGCTCTTCTTCAAGCTTAGTCTCCAGGTGAGCGTTCGATTCCTGGGACGCCTCGATCGCGCCCTTGAGCGATGCAAAAGTCCCCTCGTGATCGCGCGATACCTGCAACGCCTCTTCATATCTACTGTCCAGGTCTTCCTTCTCCACCTTGAGCAGCTCGAGGGAGGCCACCGCTGCTGCGCAGGCGACTGATTGTTCGCGAGCCTCGCGCTGGGTCATGTGTAGCTCCGACTTGAGCCGCTCGACCTCTGTCGAAGTTTGCTGCCGATACGTCTCGAGATCCGCCAGGCGCTTGTGGGAGGCCGACAAGGTATCGTCTGCCAGCAGACGGGCCTTCCGCTCGGCCTCGATCTCTGACTGCTTCGAATCAAGCTGGAATTGGAGGCTCTTTTGAGTCTGGAGAGCGGAGGCCAGCTTCTTGCTCAGCTCAGCGGATCTCAGATCGAGGTCGTCCTGCTCGCCGTCGAGCTGCGGCGTGCTGATGACACTTCCCGATGCCTGCGATGCCAACTTGGCTTTGGCGTAGACGGCCTCCTGGATGGCCGCATCACGCTGTTTCTCGGCTTCGGCGATCTGCTTGGAGGCGGCAATCGCCTGCTTGTCTACGGAGCTCTGCACGTTCGCCAGCTCCGTCCGCATTGCCAGCAGAGCCTCTATGAGGGGCCGATCTTCATCATCAAAGGTCTCAATGGCCTTGCTATCTAGAGCGGGACCGAGGCTCGCGTTGGGCACATAGCCGGCTTTGCGAGCCAGTTCCAGTTCCGAGGCGTACCAAGCATTGCGATTGCGAGCCGCATCCAGCTCCTTCAAGAGGGCGACGGTCTGCGAGTTTCGCGCAGAAGAACGCCTGTTCACCGAGTTGGGCGGTCGACGCTGGTCGATGGATGGAGAAGCGGATCTCGGAGTAGCAGACTTCTGACCTGTCTCAGAAGCATTCTCAGCGGAGATGGGCGACGGGCCAGTGCGCGATGTGTTCCGTGGGGGATCCGCGGATGTCGGACCCTGAGTCTGGCCTACCTTCGATGCCTGGGTGGGGGTCCGCCGGCCATTCACAACAGGACTCACTGTCGTACTTGTTGGGGTCGTGTCGACTTCCTGTATCACATCGCGGTTCATGGAGGTCGAGGATGAAGCATGCGAGAGACTCGGAGACCCAGTATGCATCGCCCGATCGGTGGAGGCGCCTCTGACACGGCCCAAAGCCGCGTTTTCGAACTGCGTGGGCTTGTTCGGGATCGGTCCTTGGGGAGGGGGACTTGCCCCCGGAGCCACTCTCGGCAACTTGGACCCTGGCGCCCCAGACGCCTGACCGGGAGCCACTACCAACGCCGGGTTTGCAAGAGGTCCTGGCGCGGTCTTCGTCGGCCCTGTCGTCGGAGGTGGTGACCCGGGCGGCCTGCCAAAATTTGGAGGGTCGTTTGCGTCGGCTCCAGCCGGCGAAATCCCGTTCCCGTTCAAGGCGGAGACTGGCGGCGGCCCTCCCATGTTCCGCCTTGAATCTAGAGGACCATTGGAAGCATCTCGTGACGCCTGTCTGCCGAGCATCGATTGATTCGGGTTGTCGGCGGCCGCGCTGGGACGTCGCGTGCCCTGGGGTGCCCGTTGGTGTCCTGGTTGAGAGTCGTTGGGGTAGCGAATCTTGGTCGTGTCCAGGATGTAGAGAAGCCCGAGATCGTTATTCGCCGAAGTGGACGTGCTTGGCTCACCGCCGACGACGGCGATGGTTTTCCCGACGGTCGTCATGCTGTGGCCAGATCGGGGGGAAGGCGACGGACCCATGTTTTGGAACGTGTACCATCTTCTAGATGTGATTCGAAACGCGGCGAGGTCACCCATGTCGGTCCCATCCTCGGTGCGGCCGCCGAAGATGTACATGACGTCGTCGACCAGCGCGGCGGCGTGTCCCTCGCGGGGCGTGGGGATGTATCCTATGCAATCCAGCTGCGCCCACCTGTTGATGGCGGGATCGTAACACCAGACATCGTTGAACCACTGGAAGCCGTTGGTGCCCCCGAAGAGGTACATCTTGTCGTTGAACGTGATCATAGAATGATTGGTTCGCGCAGCGGGCACTTTGGGCGACACGTCCGCGTTCATCAAGATTTCCCACCGGTTGCTGGGCGACTGCAGCTGATTCAGATCGAAGGCCGAGAGGTCGTTCATGAAGTATCCGTCGACTTGACCGCCAAAGACGTAGATCTTGGATCCAAGGATGTTGAGCGTGTGGCCGTAGCGTCCCGCAGGGCGCGCCCCGGCGGGCAAGGCCCGGGACCAGTGTCTCGTTGCTGCGGCGGACGGGCATCATCAGCAATCACATCAATGTTACCTATTCACCGATCCATGGTCATGTTCTTGATTTGACTGGCGCACGCGCACTCACAGGTATTGAGCAGATAGAGCGTCTCGTCGAGGATGTCGTTGTCGTCGATCTTGGTGTCTCCACCGTAGACGATGAAGGCGTTGCCGACCAATAAGCTGGCGTGGCCGACTCTAGGCCCAGGCCCCTCTGACGTCGTCGTCAGCGGATAACAGGCCAGATTGCCGCCGGCCTCGATCATCCACAGGTCGCCCTTGACGGTCGCGCCATTGATCAGGCCGCCCATGAGGTAAACATCGCCTTCCTTCGAGGAGACAGCATTGACGGCGGCGCCATATCGGGGGAATGGGCTCTGTTGGGATGGTGTCTGCAGCATTCGCCGTTGCGACCAAGGGTAGAGCGAGGCATTCGGATTCGTGCTCGGGAAGGTGTTGTTGTTGCTGTTGTTGTTATTGGCGGTGGTGGTGGCGTTGCTGCCTGTGTTGCTGTTGTTGTTGTTGTTGTTGTTGTTGTTGTTATTGCTGCTGCTGCTGCTACTATTGTTGATGCGGAACTGTGATCTGGTCAGTCTGACTGATTGCCATCCTCGGCCGCGAGAGCCATGGCAGGGGCCATGACTGCGCGAAGCATGCGCAGATGACAGATATAAGGGTAGGTCTGGTCACTCACCGCAGGGTCGCTCGGCTGGGTGGTGTTGTCGATGCTTCCACCACGTCGGCCGTGTCCCTTGTCGGGACTCGCGGGGTGGGCATCGTGCTCGACGGAATTCGTGCTCCCCGTGGGCGTGCCGCGCGATTGGGGGGCAGACCCTCTGTCGTCGCGTTGCATCTGGCGGGCCGAGTTGCTCTGTATGGAGCCCTGGGATCCCAGGCTGCCGTCGCGACTCGACAGAGTGCGGTCCTGGCTCTTCTTGGACTTGAAGAGGAACGCCATTGTCGAGGACGAGACCGCTCGCCGGTGGAGGGCCGATGACGCCGGGGATGCCAATTCCGGGGGCTCTGGTGGGTGATGGTCGTGAAGGGGGGGACGAGAGGCAGAGCACACGCTTTGTGCCAGCCTGGGAGGACGGAGTCGGGTCGTGTGGAAGTAGCAGGTGGAGGGACGGGACGGTCTGAATGGCGAGCGCGATGCTGGTAAGCGAGAGGAGGGCGAGCGGACGGGGCAGAGGCAGAGGCAGAGACAGAGACGGAGACAGAGGCAGAGGCAGAGGCAGAGGCAGAGGCGGAGATACCGTGCTCGCGGCGAGGCTTTGGGGCGCGCGAGTGAGACTAGGCCGTGGCTCGAGAAAAGCTAATCTCACGGCTGACGCGACGGGATGGAGAGAGGGAGGAGGAGGAGATGGAGCGTGAGATTCCCGGGAGATGGCTGGGAGAGGAGGTACTGGTCGTGGTAGCGATCGGACTCCGTCGTGCGAGATGTCCGTAGTGGAGGTACTCTGTAGCCAGGGCTGTTTGGAGTACAGTAATGGACGCGAGCACGGAGAGGAGGTGGATGACACTCGCACTCGTACTCGGACTCCTCAGTCGAAGAAGGATGGACGAGGACGGAGGATGTGCGAGTGCTCGTACGGAGTATGGGATGGATTCATGGATGGGTGGAGGGTGGAGGGACTGGCGGATGATGTCTGGTACATACATGTACGGAGGGTGGAGGCGCCAGGGAGGTCGTCGCGAAATCCCAGGTCGCCCACCTTGTATCTTTCGGGGGTGGGAGGGGGCCAGAGGGGGTGGCAGCGCCGTCACTGTGTGTGCGTGCGTGCGTGCGGCAGCGTTCCTATTCCAGGTTCCAGGTTGTCCAGGTTCGTCGTACTCCGTAGTGACGGCTGGAGGAGCCCTGGAGAGGTCGATGGATGGAGCCCTCGTCGCAGCAGCCTGGCTGTCTTGAGGTCTGAGACACGGGACAACGGGTCCGATGGGTCCAATGGGTCCAATGGGTCGTCCAATGGGTCCGGGACGGGAGGCCCAATCCAACGGAATCTGGAGCTGGATCGATGGATCGATGGATCGAGGGATGAATGGATGAATGGATGGATAGATGAGTCAATGAATGGGGGGGCGGATGGACGGATGGATGGATCGAAGCGACGATCGATTGGCAGGACGTCCGAGTCGCCGGCAGAATGCTCTGGGGGAGGATTCGAAGTCCTCCAGTCCACTCTCTGGCCGCGATCGTGCCTCTCGTCAGGCAGGTATCGCTTATAGAGAGGGTGGTGTCGAGGACAGGAGGAGCAGGGCTCACTGGCAGTTGATGGCGACGCCGCAGTCATCCAGGTCCTGATCCTACAGGGACCACGGGTAAGCGATGGACGGCACTCGTACTCCTTACAGGCCGTCTCCAGGCAGGGGAATACCTGTGATACTCTAACTCACAGCCCGGTAAGAAGTACAGGTGCGTACCAGTACGGAGTACTCCGTAGTAGTGACTACCTACGGAGTACTACTACTACCTATAGTACCCGTAGTGACGGGAAACGAGCGACAGGGAAAGGGGGGAAAGAGAGTGGTCAAACATTGATGGAAAAAGATTGATGGATCAATCGTGTGTCGAGAAGGGAGAGAGGAAAGGGTGGAAATGGGAATTGGAAGAGAGCGTGGAAGGAGCCGAGCCCCGGGGAAAAGACACGAGACGCGTTCGAGGCAGAGATTGGATGCTGGCAGGTTGGAAGCTGGACTTGAAGAGGGAAGAGGGAAGAGGGAAGAGGGAAGATGGAAGATGGGAAGATGGGAAGATGGGAAGATGGGAAGAGGGAACAGCGGCTTCCAGTTGTCGTGATGGATCATTGATCCTTGATCCAATCCCCTTTGCAGGCAGGAAAGTCAAGGCCTGCCTACGGAGTACTATAGAGACAGTTTCGGTACCGCTACCTGCTGCCAGGCACACGCATGCAATAGATTTGTGTCCGGGACCCTCAGACACGGGTGATTTGCTGCCAACGCGGGGCACATCCCCCGGTTCTGCGGAGTAACAGGTACTCCATTCCTTCCCGCAGCAGAACCCGTGCATGTACAAGTACTTCTTTCTACCTCTCGGCGGCAGACACGTCGCCTTCTGCTGCCTCCGGCCTCCACGACCCCTTCTCCATGTGCCCCGGAAGTGCGTGCAGCGAGCGCAGCGACGATGCAGTCCCTGGTTCCAAGCCAATGCTGAGTCTGCATGATCTAGATAGATCTCGGCAGCGAGGGCTCTCTGCACGACGAGCCTGGCCGCCAAAGTCAACTCATCCAGGGAATCTTATTTCGCCCAAGCACGAGTCCAACTCGAGATCCGTTGGGATTCGTCCGCGTCCTCGTCCAGGGACATTCATCTCCTCGATTCGGGCAATGGGTTCCGGACGTGGAGCGCAGCCATTGATGGATCGTTCGAGGAACGGGCAGGGGACGGACAGGGAAGCTTGGGGGACTGGCATCGCAATGCCTGGACGAGAGCCAGCCTTGTCCCTGGATGGATCCATTCCATCCACGACGATGCCGCGATGGTACCTGCGTCTGCACGATACCCCCCCCCCCTCTGCCTCGTCCCTCTCTTCGCATTCCTCTACGAGTACATATGTACGGAGTACGAGTACCAGTACTGACCCATCTTGGTCGCGCTCGGACAGGCCTTTCTGTTCCTTCGACACGGCTTTCCATCGTCGCCTGCGAGGATCCCCAACGACAGGGCGACTTCAGGCCATGCAGAGCGCGAGCTTCTACTCTATAGAGCTGCTGCGACGCGGCACCAGATCCATCCCATCGATCCATCGTCCATCCACCAACTTTCCATCTCGTCCTGGTCTCGAACGGAGTGCTACTACGGAGTACTCCGTACTTGTACCTACCTGCAGGGGGCTCGAGTACATATTCCCACGCGGGGAGAGCACTGCACCCTTGGGAGGCGCTCGTCTCCTCGCAGCCGGACTCGCACTCGCACTCGTACGAGTACGAGTACGAGTACTCAGACCTCGTCAACGCACCGGCAGGGACCCTTGGCCAACCCCTGCCGGGTCACCGTGGCGTTTGCCAGTCGGGGGAGGCGGCTCTGGTGGGGCCTCCCAGGAAATCAAGGGGCTACAGGGCCACATGGAAATGGTGGACGTGGCCTTGGATGAGATGGAAAGGGTGGGATGGAGTGCATGAAGGCAGCCGGATTCGGCTTGGGCCCAACCGTCCGTTCCTCTGTTCGTCTACTCCGTATTCCATCGTCCTTCCATCCATCCATCCATCCATCTATCCAGCCAGCAAGCCAGCCAGCAAGCCAGCCAGCCGGCCAGTCAGCCATTCAGGGCCATTGCAACCCGCAGAAGCTCAATGGGCACTTCTCCGAAGGTGGTCTTGGGGCTTCTCGCTCTCGTCCGGATTAGATGAACAGCGTCGAGTTTCGGAGCTGTTTCCGCATCGACGATCGACCGGTCTTCCATACATTGGACGGACTTCACGGCGAGTTGCCCTCCAACAATCAATCTTTGAGGGATATAGTACACACTCGCAGTAGTGTCTACTGCCAGGTATCAGGTGAGTCGGAGATCCCGACCTTCAATTTTCGGGAAACCTTCAATCGAAGGATGGACTCACCAAACCTCCCCGCGAATAGTGTTGCCAGCCGAGCGAGCTCCATGAAGTAACGGAATGGACTCGATATGGCCAGAGATGCATCGCGAGCATCACCCGCATCCACGAATCCCCTCATCATCGTCCTCCAGTCTGCTCCTTCAAACGCATACTGTAAAATGGAGTCCCAGCGAAGCAGTCCATGCGGCCCCCTCCGTGTCAGAGTGTCAGATCGACACCTCGAGATTGCCCCGAGTCAGGAGCCCCTCTGGCCTTGTCGATGATCTCGCCTCATCTCTCTCCCCCGCCCCCCCCCCCCCCCCCCGTGCCAGGATAATGGACAGGTGTCCATCCCCTATGGAGGAGCTTCTCGCAGTGCGGCACATCCCAGCGTCGACATTCTCGCACCGAGCTTCGAGCCGTCCATCCATCATTGATCCCTCTGCGGAGTACCCCGTACTCCATCACTGCTCGGGCATTCCGTACCCGAGGTTGTACGGCGGACGGAGCACGCGCTTCCGGTGCGGGACCAGAGCCGACCCCGATCCCTGGGTCCAGCTTGTCTCACTCCATCCGAGTCAACAGTGCTCCACCTGGTACTCGTTCGAATTCCCTTTCTCGTCAAGCTCGTGGTCTTGAATTGGAATGTGAGCTTCTTGTCGGTGCCATGGAGACAAACACCCCATACTCTCCCAGATGAGTAGTACGAGTACGATCTCGAGGACCACGAAGACATCATCCCTTGAGCATCACAAGCGGACCCGGGTGCAAGAGATCTCAAGCCAGGCACGCGGCCTCCCCATCGGTATCCTCGGGATCCATCCGGAGCGGCCTCCACTCAACACGGGACAGGGCGGACCTTCCGAGCATCCCGCTATTCCTCCGCCCCTCGAGGATCTGCACGCACGAGCGCTCACGGGGCCTGACACACTCCGATGAATGCCTATATATATCCATACGAGCCCTCGTCTCCGTACTTCGTACTTGCTGAACGTACGAGTACGGAGTATGAGCGCCCGTACCAAGCCGAGCAAGGCCTCCTCGCGCCGAGCCTGATCAGCAATGTTGGCACAGCCGCGCATGCCTGTGTAAGCGAACGTCTGTGTCAGACACGCTCGGATGCATCCCGGGTCTCTCCTTTCCGCGTGGGCACGCCCCTTCCAAGCCCACAGGCACCGGCACGGCACCAGGGTTGTTGATGTGAGAGCGACAGAAGGAGGCCCAGGAGAGCATGTTGTCCTCCTCGCGGGAGATCTACGACACTTGAGTGTCACTCGTGCCAATCCTCAAACGTAGTCACTGATGGGGGTGGAGACTCGTGTGCGGGCACCTGAAGTCCATACCTAGCGCCTTGCAACAGTCCCCCAGGGCCTTGCACCTCTCAGGGCTGTCGTTGAGACTGCCGCGGGGTGATTGGATGGCCGGGTGAGACTGTTGACTCAGATGCAGCTCCGTGTATGCTCCGTGGGGACGCCGTGCTCGTGAGAGACTGGATGCTTCTGGCTGGGATTACTCTCCCGGCTTGAAGTCGCGCTCCTGGCCTGAAGTCGCACTCCTGATCTGACCACATGTGAGCCATCTAACGGGGGGCTTGTTTTGGGGGTGTTTTGTGGTAGATCAAGATGGACGTCCGCATAAGCATCAGCATCTACGGGGTGTCTTGTGAGTGTCACCATCGACACCGACATCGACATCGACATCGACATCAGTCGTGTGCGAGCATCAGTGAGGTGTGCTCCGTACGCCTTAGACTGGACGAAGATCGAGCCAGGCAGTGCGTCCATACATCGCATGACCTCCTCCATTCTATCCCATGAAGCGCTCGAACATTTCGAGTTTGTGTATCCCAAACATACGTGATACATTACATACACCTCAACCGCATACCTGGCATTCATGGATGTACTCCGTACCCCTAGACAGACTCCTACATGGAACAAGACTCACGATATCATCTCCCCCACGCCGGGACACGAACGTACTAGTATGTACTACGTACTCGTAATCCTTTCCACCGTGCTCAGTCAACCTTCCTTACTCCGTACTACCCCCTTTCAATGTTCTCTGTCCTCCATATCTGAACTTTGTACGGAGTACGGAGTACCTGACCTACGTGTACTCCGTAGATGCACTGCTCAACATCACCTGCGGGCGGCACACTATCACCTCCCGCACGTCCGTTTCGGGCCTCCAAGCCCGCCGGCTAGCCTGCAGCCACTCGCAATTTCTCTCAGAACTTTCTTCGAAAGTGAAATCGGGCGGGCCTATGGCGGGCAGGCGAGGTCATTGATCGCCTTGGGTGGCGGTTCCGGAACGATGGGCCAGCTGGATAACACTCCACATGGATGTGGACTCCCAATTCAGGACGATGCAGCTGCTCGTACTCGTACTGGCACGAGTACAACCTTGTGGGGACTGGATTGAGGAGAGCTCCGTCGACGTCCCTTATATCGAAGTCTTGACATCTGCCGGGCGTGAGGTCGAAGATGCTGGTGTACTCCGTATCTGGAGCTGGAATTGGAGCTGGACCTGGCCCTTTGATACTCCGTACATAAAGAACATATTGGTTCTCGGAGATAATGAGCATGGGAGAGACAGCTGGAGCTCTCTCGGGCTGCTGGTTTCGTCAGAGCTGTCGAGAACCGGAGGGTTGAGCCTGGCTTGCAGAAGCTGTCCATGACCCTCCAAGCAGGGTCAGGGTTAGGGTCAGAGGTGCGCATGTCGATGGACTGGCATGGCGGTGTCCAGGTGGAAACCTCGACGAGCATAGAGCAGACCCGTGACTTTTTGGCACGTGATACACGGGCAACGGCATAATGAGATATCACCATCTCGAATGCAATCTAGGAGTGCTGTGACGCGTACGGAGTTCGGAGTATCAGGTTGTTCAGCACGGTGTCGATGCATCTCGGATTCGAGCCCGGCCAGGTTTTATAGGGTTAGGGTTATGGGCACGGAGAAGCAATGTTGTCCCACAAAGCAGATCCGAGACCCTTGGCAGACAGCGAGCCGATGGCATGTTCGGATGTCGTGATCACGAACACAGACTCGAATCGCTCTGACGCGTATGGGAAGTTCGACATGATGCAGCTTGGAGACTTCCAAGTTTTTCTCTGACGAGCTGGAGTTCGTGGAGTTGAATCTACCTGGTGCATGTAAATGTACTACAGTATCATCATTGAATACATATGTGTACAGCACGTATGGAGCTCAAGCGGAACACATGCTGCTCTAGGTTAGGCGCTGGCCACGGCAGTCCTCGACGGCTGGTTCCAGCTTGAGACATCTTGACCCCAACGTCAACATCCATCCATCTCAAACTTGAACATGCCCAGTCGAGCTGGCACCCGGTTCAGCTCGTCTTCAAGCAACCGAGCCTGACACCCACCTTCTTACCCGCCTTACAGACGGAGCCTGGCACCCCCGTCGAACAGCTGGAGGCCGGGAGCTGGAGGCTCTGCCACGCGCGATGCGTCGCTCTGCCAGAGACCAGAGCAGGCGCGGCGTCCGAAAGCACGTGCTGACCGAGTCAGACCGACGTTGGCCAGGCTCCAGGCGATGCATCTCGAAAGGGACGGAGGACTCGTGCATGAGGGTTGCGAGCTTGCGGACGATCTGAGGATCGGACGATAGATGTACATTCATGGCCATTCCACTCGCGTCGTCATCGTAAGGCGATTCTTCCTGTTGATTTTCCGTGGATTTCTTGTCGAATTTCCGTGAAGTTGGGATGTCCTGAGGACGCGCCTCGAGGTGTCGGGGTACTTACACTCTTACCACTGAGAGAGGCCCATGTACATCTTGATTCGTGTGACCAGCCCCGTAGCGCAGGTATCGCAGAGGTGATGTCAGGTGCTCCTCCAAGTACTTCCTCAGGCTGCCCCCCCCCAAAAGTTCTTGCCTGCACCGATACATCCATTTGCGGCAAGCACGATTGGCTCCATCTCGACTCGATCTTTCCACATGCGCGAGCTGCTCGCCTCGACCTCGTCCTCGACCTCGACCTCGACCTCGACCTCGTCCTCGACCTCGTCCTCGACCTCGTCTTCGCAGGCCGATCCTCAGTGCTCCCTCTCCCCTGCTTCCACCACCACCACCACCACCACCACCACCACCATCGCCATCGCCGTCTTCGTCGCCATCACCATCACCATCACCATCATCATCCATCGCTACTAGTATCGCTGTCGCTGTCGCCTCTTTGCCAGACCTCCACCTCCCGTGCTGTGCTGCTACTACTAGTAGTACTACTACACCAAATTCTGTCCCCGCGCCACCCGTCATCGATACCACCCTTCGCAACACGCAGCAGCTTCATCTATTGCTACCATTTTGCTTCTTGTTCTTTTTCTCCCACCCGACTCTCCATCCGCCTGCGCAGTATCCAGACACCCATCTACTTCGGATCCACCTCCAGCTACCAAGCCAGCCGCATCCAAGACCGACACAGCAGACGAGACTTGGGTGCCTCCCGCGCGATCTGACGAGTTGACGAGTCCCGCTGCTAGCGGCTCATGGACGTCAAGTCGATATGACGCAGCAATCCGCCCCAGATGCCTCCCATCCCTACGCCGCCGCCCTCAACGGCGGTGGTCAGACGGCGAGATTCGACGCAGCAGCCGGTAGTGCCTTCGACCGCGACTCCCAGTCCGCCGCCGTAAACGACAGACGGCCCGCCAGCGCCCCGGGCCGCAAGAACGACGCCTCCGTGCCCGACGCCCCGGGCCCGGCCCCCTCCGCCTCCGCGGCCCCCTCCGCCGCCGCCTCCGCCGCCAACAGCCCCGAGCTGCCCCCGGCCCCGCTCAGGCGGCCCGTGAAGCCCTCCCTGCAGCGCTCCAAGAGCGACTACGTCCTACGACAGGCCGACGACTCGGATCCCGAGGAGGACGAGATTCGCGAGTGGGGCGCCAGGCATGGCTTCGAGGATCACTATCAGTCCGAGCATATTATATCTCAACTGGCAAATGTACGTCTGTCGTCGGCCTCCACAGCCCGTTCGAGGTCGCGGTCGCGGTCAAGTTCGCAGTATAGCTCGCTGTCGAGCTCGCGGTCCAAGTCCCCTTCGAGCTCGCTGTCGAGAAACCACCTCGACGCGCCCCCTCCAAAGATTCGCTGTCTCTTGTTGCTGACCCCTTCTCCCCCTCTCATCGCAGAACTGGTACATGTACTTCACAGACAAGAGACACGAGACGACAGGCACCCCAAAGGCCCTCCAGTATGAGCTGCAGGATTGGCGCCAGAGAGACCGGTTGAAGACCGTGTCCGCGGCGCTCGCGGTGTGTCTCAACATAGGCGTCGAGCCCCCCGATCAACTCAAGACGACACCCGGCGCGAAGCTCGAGGCCTGGACCGACCCTTCCGTCCCGCCGATCCAAAAGGCCCTCGAGAACATCGGCAAGGCCCTCCAAGCGCAATACGAGACCCTCGCAATTCGAGCCCGCTATAAGCAGTACCTCGATCCATCCGTCGAGGAGACCAAGAAGTTCTGTCAGTCGCTCCGTCGCAATGCCAAGGACGAGCGCGTCTTGCTGCACTACAACGGGCACGGTGTGCCAAAACCAACAGCCTCCGGAGAGATCTGGGTCTTCAACAAGAATTACACGCAATACATCCCCGTCTCGCTCTACGACTTGCAACACTGGCTCCAGGCCCCGACCATCTTCGTCTGGGATTGCTCCGAGGCCGGCAACATCCTCAGCAACTACCACCGCTTCGTCGAAAAGCACGAGGAGGAGGAGGAAGAAGCTGCACAGCGCGATTCTCACTACGTCAAGACCAACTATAGACCTTATATCCACCTAGCGGCCTGCGCCGTCAAGGAGAACCTCCCCACCAACCCTCTCCTCCCCGCCGATCTCTTCACCGCATGCCTTACCACACCGATCGAGATGGCACTCTGGTTCTTCGTCCTCCAGAGCCCCCTGAAGAGCAATCTCACGCCTGAGCGCGCCAAGAAGCTGCCCGGACGTCTTCAGGAGCGTAGGACGCCCCTCGGGGAGCTGAACTGGATCTTCACCGCCATCACCGACAGCATCGCCTGGACGACGCTCCCGAGGGACCTCTTCCGGAAGTTCTTCCGCCAAGATCTGATGGTCGCCGCCCTGTTCCGGAACTTCCTCCTGGCGCAGAGGATCATGACGGTCTACGGGTGCCACCCCAAGTCTTATCCCGAGCTGCCCGACACGCACCAGCATCCCCTCTGGGACACATGGGATCTGGCGGTCGACATGGCCTTGGCGCAGCTCCCCAGGCTGGAGAAGAAGGAGACGGACGGCATCGAGTACGAGTACCAGAACTCGACCTTCTTCACCGAGCAGCTGACGGCGTTCGAGGTCTACCTCACGCGAGGCGACGCCATGGCGCAGAAACCCCCGGACCAGCTCCCGGTCGTGCTCCAAGTACTGCTCAGCCAGCAACACCGTGTCCGCGCTCTGATCCTGCTCGGCAGATTTCTCGACCTGGGGCCGTGGTCAGTCCAGCTGGCCCTGAGCATAGGCATCTTCCCCTACGTCCTGAAGCTCCTGCAATCCGCGGCCACGGAGCTGAAGCCCGTCATGGTTTTCATCTGGGCGAGGCTGATCGCCGTCGACATTTCCTGTCAACAGGACCTCATCAAGGACTCGGGCTACAGCTATTTCCTCCAGATCTTGAAGCCTTCCGAGGGCCTGCCGGTCGTCGACTGTGACGAGCACAAGGCCATGTGCGCCTTCATCCTCGCCATGCTCTGCAAGGGCTACAAGAACGGCCAGCAGGTCTGCAACCAAACGGACATCATGACGTACTGCCTGGCGCACCTGCAGAACGAGAGCAACCCCCTGCTGCGGCAATGGGCCTGCCTGTGCATCAGCCAGCTCTGGCAGGACCTGCCGGAAGCGAAGTGGCGAGGCATTCGTGAAAACGCCTATGCCAAGCTGGCCTTCCTGATCCGTGACCCCTGCTGCGAGGTCCGGGCTGCCATGATCCACGCCATGACGACTTTCCTCGGCATCCCGGACCTGACGGACGAGGTGGCGCGGATCGAGGAGTCCATCGCGTGGACCATCCTGGACATGGGCGCGGATGGCAGTCCCATGGTGCGCAAGGAATTTCTCGTCTTCCTGTCCCGCTTCCTCCTGCGCTTTGAGAGCAAGTTTCTCGTCGCGGCGTACGAGCAGCTCCTGGAAGAAAAGGAGTACTTGTCTTATCCGCCGCTCGATGACGGGCAGGATCACAAGATGGGGCTGCACTACGCCAGACCCGACAACCGACAGGATGACGGGTCCATCAAGCCCACGGCCCACGGCCTTTCTCACAACACCGTGTACATGGCGTATTGGAAGCACGCCCTGATACTGAGCGTGGACCCGCATCCGGAGGTGCAGCGGGACGCCACCGTGATCGTCGATTACCTGCACAGCGCGCTCCTCAACTCGACGATCGGAGCCCCCTCCCAGGCGCTGATGGCCGAGATTCAGAAGCGGGCGAATAAGAACCTCCGGAAGAACGCATCCAGCGCTGGCCAGAGGCCTAACGGCGCCGCCAGCGCGCTGACGGCTCAGAACCCGGGCCTGCTGCGTCGGACCGCGAGCATCCTCTTCTCCTCGCTCATCGGGGAAGGCATCTCGCGCCCGTCGACGCCTCTCGAAAAGAACTCTCCCCGGTCGTCATCCACGAGGCTGTCCCTGGACCAGGCCCCGGCGCCGCCGGAGCAGAACGACACGTCCAGCGCGTCGGCGGCCTACCACACGGCGCCCGAGCCCGTGTGCGGCTCCTTCGAGCAGCGCGACCTGACCAAGGATCCGGTCCTGCCGCTGGCGAGCGGCTTCCTTGACTGGTCGATCGAGTACTTTCGGGAGCCGCAGATGAAGAACAGCGAGGCGGACGAGCCCGGGAGCCGCGAGTACAACGCGCGGCTGTGGAGAAGGTCCCGGAACGAGAACATCCTCAAGGAGACGCAGCCGCTCAAGCAGCTCGCGGGCAGCCATAAATGGACCACGCAGCTCGGGACGATCCCGAACGGCGCGCAGCCGGCTAAGATGACCTTTCACCAATTCGAGGACCAGCTCGCCGTCTCGGACGACGGCAACACGGTCACCGTGTGGGACTGGAAGAAGCACGGGCGTCTGAGCCGCTTCTCGAACGGCAACCCCGAGGGCTCCAAGATTTGCGACATGAAGTTCATCAACGAGGACGACCGGGCCTTCCTCATGACGGGCTCGTCGGACGGCGTGATCCGTGTCTACCGCAACTACGACTCGGACAGCAAGGTCGAGCTCGCGACGGCGTGGCGGGCGCTGACGCACATGGTCCCTAGCAACGTGAACTCGGGCATGGTGTTCGACTGGCAGCAGGCGACGGGCCGGGTGCTCGTGGCGGGCGACGTGCGCGTGATCCGGGTATGGTACGCGGGCCACGAGACGTGCACGATGGACATACCCGCGCGGTCCGGGTCGTGCGTGACGTCGCTGACGTCGGACCAGATGACGGGGAACATCTTCGTGGCCGGGTTCGGGGACGGGGCGGTGCGGGTGTTCGACATGCGGCTGAAGCCGCAGGAGTCGATGGTGCGGAAGTGGAAGGACGAGGCGGACCGACAGTGGATCAAGAGCGTGCACATGCAGAGGGGGGGCAAGCGGGAGCTGGTGAGCGCGAGTCGGAACGGGAAGGTGAAGATATGGGATATTCGGATGGAGAAGGCGCTGCATTCTTTCCAGACGACGAGGGATACGCTGAGGACGACGAGTGTGCATGAGCATTTGCCTGTCTTTGCCGTGTAAGTGATCAATTTCTGCTTTTTTGAAGAGGACAGGGTCGGGGTTGAAGAGGAGAGGAAGAGGACGAGGGGAAGAAGAGGCAAAGAAAGAGAGGAGGAGGAGAAACGAACAGGGAGAAGAGGAGAGAGAGAAGATGGGGAAGAAGATGAGAGGAACAAGTTAGAGGGAGAAGAGAGGAAGAAAAGGAGAAGAGCGACATTGGCTGACAGAAACAGTGGAACATCCGCCCACTCCGTCAAGATGTTCAACCTCAACGGACAGGAGCTCTCCCGGATAGAGCCCTATTCGAGCTTCCTCCAGCACAACCGCGGCGCGCCTATCTCGGCGACGGCCTTCCACCCGCACCAGCCGATCCTGGGCTGCGCGGCGCGAGGCGACCAGCACATCAACCTGTTTACGTGCGAGAAGGGGGAGCCGGCGCTGGGGAGCTAGGAGCTGATGCAGAGCTGGTGGTGGGGAAGGGAGGGTGGAAGGGGGAGTTGGCGGAGGGGTGCGCGGGCGGGTTGGCAGAGGTCGTTGCGGGTGGATTGGCAGGTGGAGTCGCAGGGGGACCGGCAGAGATATTGGCAGGGGGACTGGCGGATGGGGTGGCATGCGAGTAGGCAGGTTGGGAGGCAGAGGTTGCTGCGGAGGTATGGGTCGAGTGAGTGGCCGTGAGGGTTGGTGGATATGAGTGGTGGCTGGGATTGAGGCGTTGAAGGTTTGGACGGAAGGCCGGGGAGAAAGGCGGCGGGGCCCGGCGGAGGAGGTGTGATGGGATGTAGGAGAGACGGCTATGGGAAGCAGCCGGGCTGATGAGAAGGCTGAAGAGACGGCTATGGGTCCGGGCGCAGTCGAGCTGCGACGGGGAGATCGAGGAGAGAGAGAAGAAGAGGAAGAGAAGGAAGACGAGGAAATGGGGAACAGGAGAAGGGGGGGGGGGGGGGGGGGGGGGGGGTGGGGGGAGCTGGTGGCGTCTGGGAGATGCATACATATCTACACGAAGGTCACGGACTCGGACAGCACTGGAGACGTTCGGGGCCGGCGTCGGGAAGCGAGGGTTGCCCCATGTTTACGCTGGATAGCTGTCTTTTTGGGTTCCTCCTCGGGATACTGTCGAGGGGGTTGTTCTTCATTGGTTTTAGCTTACTCCTTTTTGGCGTATTGTTCTTCCTTTTCCCTCTCTGTTTCTTTTCGTGGTCTATTTCTTGTTTCTCTTTGCCTTCTTATCCGTTCTGTTTCGGTCTATCCTTTTCTTCTCGGATGACTCCGGTGCAAGGGGTGCGAGGGTGGGGCGCAGGATTAGGGTCTGGTAGAGTAGGGGTTTGTTCTCTGTGTGTGATGGGAGGACGTGTCTTGAGTAAGGAGTAATGGATGATGATGACTGATGCTCGTCTTGGATGGGAACTATCGTCCAGTGCGATGAAGGTTTCCACGAGTGGATGGTTTGAATGATTTGGAAGTCTTCACGAGTTGAACGTTTCAATGAGTTAATGGTCTCCATGGGTGAATGGATTACCTGTTTTGATGGTTTTGGCAAGATGATGGTCTGGTTAGGTGGCTCAGGCGTGGAACCTGGGCTCCGTGCAAGCAACGGGTGTCCTTGATGCATCGAGGTGACGTGGAAGACCTGGCTATTCTTCGCACAAGTACTAAGGTCGTGCGTTGACGGGCTGGCTTGGGAGAGATTGGAAGGAGGCATGTGGGGATGAGGCGTGCGTGGTGGGTGTGTCTTGGAGGAGGTATGGAATCGTGGGGGGTGAGGTGGGAATGGTCGTGGAGGGGGAGGAGAGGGAGGGGGTGTTGATGTGGTGGTGGGATCAATATCCATTACCTCCGTACTCAGGAGGACAGTTGGAGAGGGAGGCATGAAGGGGGGCGAGAGGGGGTTACTTCTGAAGTAGTCGTGGGATATACTAGGGCAGTTGGAGAGTGGAGAGGCATCCATTCCATGAAGGGGGGTGAGAGTGAGGCCTGAAGGGGAGCGAGTCGGATTCAGGGGCGAGAAGGAGCCCGAACCTCGTGGACTCGTACGCGTACTCGTACCTACATCTACCCTGGACGTGGCACACGGTGCTCCGTTATGTACATGTAGAGTACATGTAGAGTACATGTACTCCGTATGTATGTGAGGAGTGAGGATGGCCACGACGATCGGGGCGAGGGATTTTCCAGATTGATCTGCAGCATGCAGGGCACGGTGGGAGATGATGTGCAGGTCGATGGGTACTCGTAGGAGCACCAATACGGGCATGGATACGGAGTACAGAGCATGCGAGTTGCATGGCGGTGGTGGCGTGAGGACGAGGCACTTCGCGGGGCAGCTAGGACTTGACGCACAGCTTCTGCGGAGGAGTCGTATACAAACAGGTAGTATGTACTCTGCAGTGCTGTCTCGAGTTTTCACTCCTCGATGTGCGGAGTGTTGCGTACGAGTACTCGTACGTGTACTCCGTAGTGTTGCGTACGGCCGAGGACGAGCTGGAGATTGGAGATCCGGGATGGAGTCCACCGACTGCCCGGATGGACGTCCCGCCGTGCCTCGACCAAGCCGAGAGGAACACGGAGCGGAGGCACGGGTAGCCCGCGCTTCCCCGCAAATTGAAGGTGGGAAATAGGGTTTGCGGCGGGACGGGAACGTGGGGGCGAGACGATCTGGCGTGCTCCAGCTGGGATCCCTCTAGGGGGCCGGCGGGTGGAGAGGGGGCGGAAGAAAGCAGAGAGGGGAGAGGGGAGAGGGGAGAAGAGGTGATGGGCGAGGGCAGAGGGATGCGCTTGGAGGGTGAGGCATGGAGGTGCGCGGGGATGGATGGCGTTGTGGAGTGGGGAGGCACAAGTGAGGTTCTCGTGGGGTGGATTTCGCGCGAGCTCATTCCGTGCATGCGTACTCCGTAGTACCGGTACATGAAGCGATACTAACCCTAGTAGCGGTACCAGTGCGAAGGAGTGGGGATGGCACTCGTACTCCGAACTCCGTACTCCGTGCCTCTGCGAGTACGGGTACTGGTACAGCGAACCTGCCACCGTCGTATTCCATGACCGGGATGGCCTCGGATGCGCGGATTCGGTGCGAGGTCGACGGAGGAGGCGACGCATTGCATCACGGCGCGGTCGGGCTACTATCCAGCCCTGGGCGGTGGGGACGAGCATGTACGAGCAGGCAGGGGGAAGTGCCGAGGGGAGAAGACTATACCTGCCTACTTAGTAGTAGTAGTAGTAGTAGTACTCGTACTCGTACTCGTCTCGTACTGGAGGAATAGATCCGAGGCGCGGGGGGCTTGGGGTGCGCAGCCGAGGCCGAGCAGAAAATCCCAGTCGGGGTATGGATGGATGGGGGCTAGGATGGGGAGAAGGAGACGGGCAGGGAGGCAGAGAGGCAGGGAGGAATGGCCTAGGATGGCTGGATGCTGGCTGATGGAGGAGGGAGAGGATAGGGATGATGAGGATGGGGATGACGGGATCACGATGATGGGATCACGATGATGGGGGATCGAGGAGCAGGCACCAGAGCGCAATGTTGTGGGACAGGTACCGGTACCTCGGCGACCTCCACTGGCAGGTATTAGGTACCACACGAGTACCTCTCGTACGAGAGGTACATATTCCCGGGCTCAGGGCGATCTGGGGCGGCGCTGTGGCGGTAGCGGTGCCGCTGCGGGCGCTACGGGAGGTCCATGTGTCCTCATTTCGGGGGGACGACCACCCTCGAAAAAGACGTCGCGTCGAGACGTTGCAATGCTCGTGTCCCTGGGACTTCAAGCTGCTCGCTGATCCCGTCCAGCGGTCGATGCCGTCTGATTGTTTCGCGGGTTGCCTCATCTCGTCGGCCGGGATGATCCTGGACAAGGTGCTTGTACGAGCACGAGTACCAATACTACAGCACTAGTACGGAGTACCTCCATTTCCTCCCTGCTGATGCTGCTCGGCTGCCCCTCGTTTCCTCCACACGATCCATGGATGGACATGGATGGACATGGATGGACATGGATGGACCCCCCAGCTTCAAGCTTTTCCGACGAGGATGCACGGCTCTGTGGGATGGGAGAAGTCGTACTCCGTACTCCTACTCCTACTCCTACTCCTACAGCTGGTAGTGCCCGCGCCAACGGGATTCGACTTGGTACGAGTACGAGTACGGGTAAGGAAAGGCTCCAGCTAAGCTGCAGAGGCGAGCAGCTGCAGCTCTTCGCCGTCGACTCGGGCCAGGCAGCTCCCGCCTGGCTCTCGCTCAAATATCGGATGGGCCCGCCCTCTGCCTCTGCCTCTGCCTCTGCCTCTTCTCTCTCTCTCTCTCTCTCTCTCTCTCTCTCTCTCTCTCTCTCCCCCTCTCTCCCTCTCTCTCCCTCTCTCTCCCTCTCTCTCTCTGCCCGTGACTCCTCCCTCCTCTTCCTGCTCCACCTCCTTCTCGTCGTCATCCCCCTCATCGTCGTCGCGGTCGCGTGCGCGTTCCCTCCCTCGCCCTTCTCTCCTCTGGCCTCGGTCTCTCCCTCGAAGCGGTAGACCACCACCATCACCACCACCACCACCACCACCACCACCACCTCCTCCTCCTCCTCCTCCCCCTCCTCCTCCTCCTCC
>NIGD01000010.1:586132-614288 GCA_003055185.1 Escovopsis sp. TC
CCCCCCTTCCCCTCCCCCAGCCTCAACCACGCCCGCAAGAAACATCCCCCCCACATAGATCCCCAGCCACCCGGCTCATACTCCGAGCCTACCTAGTCCTTTGACCAGTACTCCGTCTTCCGTCCGGAGTACTCCGTAGTCCTCTTCACCTCCTCACCTACCAGCAGTCCTCCTCACCAACCAGTGTCTCCTTAGTCCTCCTCACCAACCAGTGTCTCTTAGTCCTCCTCAGTCCTCCGTCCTCCCTTCTCCCTCCTCCGTCAGCACGTTTCACCCCCCCTTCCCGCCGATCCCTTCCTCTACACAATTCCCTCCCCGACCTCAACACATGGACCCCCTTCCGCCCTCCTTCCTCCAGACTCCCTCCCATCCTCCGTAGATACCCCATCCTCCGTCCTCCTCACGAAGATCCCTCATCCCGCCGTCCACCGACATTCGCGTCATTCTCCGCCAGCCCAAGACCCTCCCCGCGCCATGCCTTCCTCCGGTCCCCTTCCTCCGCACTCCATCATATCATCATCTTCCTTCGGATTCCTCCGCCCTCGTACGGGGTACCTCGTCCTCATACTCCAGGCAACTCCCCACCCGCCATTCGGCCAAAGGATGAGATCGCCCGCATTCACGCCTTCCAAAAATAGACGGCGCCCTCCGTCCGTGTCCGTGAGATCTACTACGAACATCCATGGCTCCGTTTCGGCCACGGAACGCCTCGTCGTTCGGACCTTCGATCCCGGAACGTGCCACGCTCGCGATCCGGGGGACTGTGTAGGAGTTCCTCCCCGGAATCCCTCCAATCACACTCTCGTCTCACATCTTGCATGGCGGCGCTCACGGTACTCGTAGTACGGAGAAGCTACGGGTCACGGAGCAGGCACGGAGCACGGATTACTTTGATTCATACTCTTATCTTTTCGCTTTCTCGCAGCGTGACCCTTCTACCCTGTCCCGTGGAACGATCCCGCTTCGTTCCGGATTCCACCTGCTCGCCCAAGCCCAAGACGCCAAACTCGAATGCTCGTTGATCTGAAGCAGCCCAACAGTGCGCGTATGTCCACCCCATGATGCATATCTTGCAAGACGTGAACCCACAAAACGTATAGCGAGAGTTTCCCACACCAAGTCCACGCTCCCCCGTAGGCGTCCATTCAGCCGCGTCCATCCTTCGATGCATGTCCAAAATCCCAGGAAAGGAGGCCCGTTCGTTTTGTAGGAAAAGAGAAACGAAGAGAAAGAAACAATAGCAAAACGTGGTAAGAGAGATAATTGGGACTTGTCTGCTAAATCTTCTGCTGCATCTTGAAATCATACAGTCGTAGAAGGAAGTCATATCGAATTCATAACACATGTCGTGTCAGTTCACATCGTGTTCCGTAGCGCTGGATCGTCGGATCAAAATGAGAAGCGCTCAATATCAGGCCAGGTTGGAGGGTAGATGAAAATGGCGAGCTCCAAGAACGGCTTCGAAGAATTTTCATGTCTGCATCATGTCGAGATGCCACCGCTTTCAAACCAGAGAAACAAACGCCATGAGGAGGGGTTGATGAAGAAATGGAAAGGACAGAAGATATGGTAGACTAAGGAAGGGGGGGGGGGGGGGGAAGCCTTCGTCGAAAACGATTAAGACCGAGACCTCATGTTTCATCGGCTTTTCTGGGAGGATAAGTGTGACGAAGCAAAGAAATGATGTTGCCTGTTAGTGAGAAAGCAATGCATGCCTGCTCGCTTCTCAGTTGGCACGAATGACAAGTTTGGACAAGAACTTGTTGGAAAGGGAGTCAAAGTCATATCGGTCAAACTTGGTCTCCTTCCGCGTTCGCAGGTAGGCCTCTGTGACACGTAAGGTTAGCTTGAATGTTTCCCGCAATCATGTGCATCAGAGCTTGCGCGCCACTCACCATGCTTGAGGACATGCTGTCGGACTTCGGTCATGGCTTCGCAAACGGCGACGTTGTCGTGCAGCAGGTGTCCATGCTGGCGGGTGTCCCAGTCGGTGAAGGCCGGGAGCTTCTGCGAGATGGCGTGGAAGAGCCCCACAATGACACCGACAGGGGTGGTCTCCATGTCGTTGCAAAACTTGTTCACCGCCACCGGGTCGGGGACGCGGTAGTGGCAGTCAAACTGCATCTCCTCCCACACGGCCAACAAGATGGACGCCAAGAGAAAAATGGTGGGCCAGTTTTTCATCTTCTCGCCGCTGTAGACACCGGAGTAGAGGGCAGAGAGCTCCTCTAGGATGTCCTTCTGCAGCTCGCGCCACATGTCAGCCAGCGCGCACTTGATCTGGAAGTTGATCATGACCGGCGCCACGGTGCGGCCGTAGAACTTGGACTCCTCGTCGTCAATCTGGCCATCCAAGGGAACTTCGGAACCCTGGTTCTCGACCATCGTGATGTGCATGGTCAAGTTGTAGGCGAGGACAAGCTTGAGCGCCTTGCGGATGACGGGCATCTTCTCCTTGACATAGTAGCGGTGGGAGGTCTTGAGAATCTCGGTGATGAAGGGCGTCCCCTCGAAATGGTCATCAATGAAGTCCTCGAAGGGGCCGTCAATGTGCTTGTCCAGGTACTCAGAGAGGGCGTCGAGGCGGATACCCTCGGCCCCGACGTCGAGCTTCTCCGTGCGGGTCTCGAAGTCAATGGGCTCCGAATTCGACACGTAGGTCTCGACCCACTCGACGGCGAAGCAGCTGTCGTCGGCGACGTAGACCTCGCGGACCATGACGGGGAGGGCGAACCCGTACCCGTGCGTGATCCACATGAGCGTCTCCTTCTGGGCGAAGCCCTTGACGTTGTAGACAGAGACGCCGCGGTCCATGTGTCTCTCATAGTCGGCCTTCCAGTCCTTCATGAAGTAGCCGATGTCCTTAATATCGATGCGGGTGCACGGTACCTGCCAAAGACGAGCGTGCGACGGCTGACATCCAGCACAAGGCTCACCCTTGTCGCAGGTCTTCTTGAGGAATTTGCATCGCAGACAAGCCCTCAGCTTTCTTATCTCGCTGGCTTGCTTCCTCTGCTCAGGCAAAAGAGGACCCTTTCTGCGGCCCACCTTTTTCTCCACGGTGCCGTCCTTCTTGCCGTTGGAGATGCGGCGGATGGTGGTCTTGGGGACCTTGGCGATGGGGCTCTTGCGGGGCCCGCCCGAGTTTCTCCTCGAGACGATGCTTGACGAAGGCGACGCCGATCCGGCCCCGCTTCCCGGGCTGTGACGGACGGGACTCTCCAACTTGATAGGGACAGGGGCGACGACGGAAGAATGGCTGATGTTGTCGTGAGAGTGATGGTGTCCGTCACCCGAGCAGCAGCCTCTGTGGGAGTGGTTGTCGGCATGGCCATCCGAGTCGGGAGAGAAGGGCGAGTAAGGAAAGGGAGGGATCTCTTCAAAGCTGCTGAATTCCATGGAGTTGGCACCGTCGGAGGCGTCGGAGTTGGTCCTCAGATGCAATGTCTGCGAGGGGTTGAAGATGGCCGTGTTCTGGGGCTGCCTGAATTCAAGGCTGGGGTGACCCCAGTCCACCATGGTCCAGCCATCGCCCGAGGAGGATGGCAGAGAGAGGACCTCCAAGTACGTCCCGGTGGGCGAATGGCTGCCCACGCTCTCGAGCCTCTGGAGAGCGTCCAACTGCAGGTTGCTCTGGAAGTCGTGCCAGTTCTCCATCCCGGCGTTGCCCCACTGCATTGCCTGGGAGGCATCTTCCAGCGGAGGCATGGCGTGGAAGGGCGAGTCCAAGAGGTTGGCCTGCAGAGCCGAATGAGCGCTGGTGGGCAAGTAGTCGAGAGGGTTTGGCTGGAAGTTGGTGGGGAAAGCGCCGAACTGCAGAAGAGTCGTGTCTTGAATGAACTGTGTGATGTCGTGGGCGGGCAGCTGCTGCTGGTGCTGCTGGTGCTGCTGTTGTTGTTGCTGTTGCTGGTGTTGGTGCTGTTGTTGCTGTTGCTGTTGTTGCTGTTGCTGCGCTGCACAGGCGGCCTGCTGCTGGTGATGATGGAGGGCCCAGTCCGTCAAGGGATTCGAGGGGGGCTGGTAGGGAGAGTGCTGCAGAGGCGAATGATGGAGAGGCGAATGCTGCAGAGGCGAGAGCTGTAACGGGGAGCGATGGATGGGCGAGTGATGGATGGGCGAGTGGTGAATGGGCGAGTGGTGCATCGGCGAGTGGTGCAGGGGAGAGTGCTGGCTGTGCGGACTCGAGATATGGGACAAAGGGCTGTGGACCTGGAGCTCCTCCGGGGAGCTCGAGGCAGTCCCTTGCGGGTTCGCGGCTGCGTTCATGTCGATAGGTAATGACCAGGCAGCGGAGGCCGTGATGAGGTTGGAAACGGGAGCCGGGCTTGAGTGAGCCGTCGATGCTGAGTAGGCGTAGGCGCGGTCCCGTTGATGCTGTTCGAAGGCCAGGTCGAGCAAGGCGTCGGCCCCGCCGTTGACATTGAAGTCGATTGTCATCCTGAGAAGGGGGGGAGAAGGAAAAGAGAAGGGAAAGGCGAGGCGGAGAGGAAGAATCGCAGGGTGAATGGATTTATTGCATGAACCAAGCGGTGACACCGCCCTTTCACGACCTTTCCTCTTGAGACTGGAGGCAGGAGTAAAAGCAGGTGTAGGTGTAGGTGTAGGTGTAGGTGTAAGAGGAGGTGTACGGAGTAGGAGTAGGAGTAGGAGTGGGAGTAGGAGTAGGAGTAGGAGTAGGAGGAGTAGGCACGGTAGCGGCACTCTCCGTGCGTTCCGAGAGAGACAAGCAGGATTAGGCCCACGAATTATTGGTCGAGGGCGATGGAGAAGCAGCCTGATGCAAGAAAGGTGAGTATGTGGAGGAGAGCGAGAGAGGGAGAGAGAGAGAGAGGGAGAGAAGAGAGATCAATGTCTGCTTTGCCGCGGCAGCCAGTCAGGAAGGGGGTGAGAAAGAAGGGCAACGAGTCCACGATGGAGCCCAAGAAACGAAACACAACGACGCTGAGAGTGAGCCTGCCACCACCGATTGGTACCGAAGAAAAGGATGTAGTATGGAATGGATGATTCGAAGCGAAGATGAGGTCAATGAGAATAGAGGGAGGTCGGAGGCAGAGCACCCGCTGGTCCGGGAGGAGAGACAGGGAAGGGCGGGAAGCGAAGAGAGGAGAGAGAGAGGAGAGAGAGGAGAGAGGGGGAGAGGAAGAAAAGAGGGAGAGGAGGAGGGAAAGGAAGAGAGAGAGAGAGAGAGAGAGAGAGAGAGAGAGAGAGAGAGAGAGAGAGAGAGAGAGAGAGAGAGGACCTGAGAGGAGAGAGATACGGGGTACGACGGAGTAGTACGGTGGTCGGTACGAGTACGAGTACTCGTACGGGCAGTAGTACCTGTGGAGGGGGAGGAGAACAAAAAAGATGAGGTTGGCAGATGGAGCCGAACGTGGAGGTGGCAGATGATGATGATGATGATACCGCTGGTGCTGCAGCGACAGCGCAGCGAAGCGCGACACGGTGCAGTAGCGGTTGCAGTAGCGGTTGCAGGGCGTTGCAGTGGGCAGCTCGTCGCTGGTGGAAGCTACAAGTACAGGCTGGATTTCCGGAGTACGGAGTACATCCAGCATTGATGGAATGGAGATGGATCTACTCCGTATGTGCCCGTGGATGTCGACGAGCCGCACCGGGATGCTCCAGCCTGGAGCTGTCGGGTGCGAGCTGGAGGCGATGCTCTCCAGTACATGTAGTACGGAGTACTCGTCCGTACTGAGTACATGTAGTACCTCTTCGGAGACGAGTATCCCGTATGGATGGTGGATGGTGGGTGGTGGGTGGTGGATGGTAGTCGTACTCCGTTGTACTCCGTAGATGGAGGATAGTGGGATCGTGAGGGGGAGTGCCTGTTCGTCCCCTCGAGACTCCTTCGTGTCCCGCATTCCGAGGAGGGACCCCCATGGGAGGGCGGATGGATGGAAAGAACATCAAGATGAAGCCTGAGGAGGCAAAGATGGGAGGGTCGGTGAATCCAATCACTTTGACTTTTTCATTCCCTTTCTTTCTTTGCCCGTTTCTTTTTCCCTCGTGGGCGTCGCCTTCCGTGCTGGGCCCTCGATCTCTCGGTCTGTACGGAGTACGGAGTACGGAGTATGTACTCCGGAACCCTCGCCTTCTCGCGCCAGGTCTCGTTCTTCCCCTCCTCCCCGCCCACAGCCACTCCTTCTCTTTTCGTCTTCCGCCTCACGGGAGAGACGGGCGCAGAGGAAGGCACGAGAGACTTGGAACGGTTTGGGAAGAAGGAGGTGGGGGGATGGATGGAGGGGGAGAGCATCCACGAAAGAGGCGGTGAGTGTGCTTCCTCTCCTTCCCTCCTCTTCCCTCCTCTTCCCTCCTCTTCCCTCCTCTTCCCTCCTCTTCCCCTCCCTCCTCCTCTCCCCACCCAGCCCCGGACCGGGAGGCGCGACCAATGGGCGCTGTCATGGCGCATCTGCAGCTGCACGTCTGTGGGACACAGGCCTCGACGATCCAGCGCAGTCTCCAGTCTCGGGCAGTCGTTGCCTCTCCGGCCTCGTACGAGTACTCCGTACCCCGTACGGAGTACCTGCTTCCATGATCAGTGAATGGATTGGGTTGACTGAGACATCGTGCGGACCACTCGAGGATATTGCTGCATTGATGCAGAGTCGCAAAAGGCCAAACACTGGGACCCCGGATCCTGGCCTCCATCTGTGTCGCCTGGTGGCGACTCCATCTCAGCGAGCACTCGGTCTCGTCCTGCTCGAGAGCACCATGGCCGGCGATCATGGCGACTTGGGAGTGAGACGGTGTACTCCGTACTCCGTACCGAGGCACGACCTCTGTGAGTGGCCCCACTTGTACCTGTACGAGTACTCGTATGGGGCTCGTACAAGTAAATATAGCAAGGCTTCATCTCAGCGTCCGCAGAGGGAAGCTCGATACAGAGAAGTAAGAGGAGGGAACCCTTTTGGGAGAGAAAAATTAGTACTACTAGGTACGCAGTACTAATACGGAGTATATGTACGGAGTACGGAGTACCTACAATGAAAATAGAACTCCAAAATCAAAATCCACGATGCAACTCACGAGGTTCGAGGCAGGAACGACCTGGCCCGATGAAGAACGGCTCCACCCGCTCCACCCGCCCCACCCGAGCTTCTTCCGGCCAATCGGACGGCTTGACCGGCTAAAGCGCGGGTCGATGCCGCGAAGAGCGACAATTCGACTTCAACTTGCTTCGAGAGGAAGGGAACCTCCAACGATCCACGGATCCCTCCTCCATCCCAGTCCCTCTCCAGCTTCATCTTCCCGATCAGCCTTCGGCCGATGGATCTCGCGGGTCTCAATCGCGAGGTGCCCAGAGTTGCTTTGCCGGTCTCGTCTCGGGGACTCGTGCTGCCCGCACGTGGTACGAGAACAGTCGTGAGTACAGTGGATTCCCGTACGTTCGCTTCTTCACCTTGGCTTCCGCATTTCCCCCTCCCACTCTCCGAGCCTCCTCGGCATGAGATGCTCCAGAGTACGGAGTGTACGGAGTAGAATACGGAGTACTCCTGGAGTACTCCTCCTCACTTTTCCTACCGAGAACTTCTTGTACCGACTCGTTTGCACTCGCACTCGTACAAGAACGTACTCGTACTGATCATGAGGGCAGCCAGACCCCACCTCTACTACAGCCTCGATAGTCCTGATGCCTGGCCAACGCAAACAATGAGTCCCAAGGCAAGCAGGTCTCCCCTTTCTACTTTGTCATCATCTGTACTCCGTACTGGTACTCGTCCTCGTCCTCGTCCTCGTGCGAGGCCCCAAACGAGAAGAGGCGTCTTGGCGCGGCGACGGCACAACGACCTGCTCGTACTTGTACGAGTACCAAGCTGGTACTCGTAGAGTGGTCCAGGAGGCGGCTGCAGGAACTCCTGCATACGGTAGCCTCGACTTCTTGGGATCTCAGGGCGGCAGTCCCCTTCCGCATCGAGTCGCTGGCAGCACCAGGCCCCGATGACATTGCACAGCCCTCGGATCTGGGACATGCCTGCACTCAACATCTCGAGGCGACTCTACTTGTAGGGGCCGCCGCACGCGCTGCATGCACATCATTCTCGTCATCATCGACCAGCCGTGCTGTGGCGCGCATGGAATGAAGGGAAATGAGCCTGCCGGAAAGATATGCACAAGGACGGAGTACATACGGAGCACGGAGTACGGAGTACCGCATGATCACGGATCGTCCCGGCCGAGAAGATGAGCTTCTCCCCGCGAATACTGGTACCGAAAGCCTCGGACCACTCTCATGCCGAAGACAAGCACGCCTTACGGAGTACGGAGTACAGAGAACGGGGTATGGAAAACGGAGTACGGTGTACGGAGTACTCCGTAGAAGCATTACTCTGTGCCTCGTACTCCGTACTCCGTACTCCGAACACGCTCTTGCGTGTGCTCATACCGAGCCTACTGCACGCCGACGGGCTGCATGCCCTTTCCGGAGTCAGAAGCAATGGAAGGCTTCCTCGGCTTCGGAACAAGGGCAGTCGATGGCAACACATGTGTCCGATCTCATGCCGGGTTAGAACTTCTTCCAAAGGCTCCGATTAGACTGTTTCATGCTCTGATATCCAGACAGTCACCCAAATCTTGACCTGGCCTCTCGCAGTCAACCTGAGCCAATGATGGAAGTCGAGCTCGTGCATCAAGCTACGAGTACGGAGTACCAAGGAGCACTCGTCATCGTACGAGCCCTGTCATTCTTGACGATATCTGTCCGCGTACTCGTGCGAGTACGAGTACTGGTACGAGCACGAGCACTCCATACTCCACACGAGTACCGCTTCTTTGCACTCGCACCCGGCCGACTGCGACGATGCCGATTTCCAGACGCCAAGCTTTGGACGCTGTGGAAGACGGAGCATCACGGATCAGGCACCCTCTCCAGGGCCGGCGCCTCAGAGAGAACAAGGGCCCATCCGCGTGCGTTTTGAGTACTGCCTAGATGGTCCTAGTCCATTCCGCTGTCCAGGACATCCTCCTGCTTTTGGCAATCGAGCTGGGCCAGGATTCGGGGGGTCCACCCTGAGGCCAACGTTTGTGGAGAAATGCCAGGGCAGGATCCAGTCAAGCCGCTCTCTTTTCGGCTCCGTCTCCCCAAAAGCGTGGCTCCAAGTCCCACCCACTATCGAGCGTGGACCCAACCGCCCTGGCCATCGGCCGAGACCCGCCAGAACCAAGAGCAGCATCCAAGAGCAGTCTCCTTTCGAGTCGAAGCGGTCTTTCCTCAAGCACGAGCACGAGCACTCCCTGTCCAGGACTCAGTTCTGTAGTACTCATTGCTCCGTACTGGTACTCCGTCCATCTGATACAGGTACGAGTACGGAGTACGGAGTACGGAGTACGACTATGGAGCACGAGACCGCAACACTCGCACTCGTATGGATGAGATTCAAGCGCAAACACGCTCCAATGACCCAATTCGAGCAGCCCTGATATACGTGCGAGCACGAGCAGCACCTCAGGATGTGACCATCCGACACACAGCCAATCTACTCCGGACATGCGAAGTACCCCCAGTGCATGCCTCAACGGAGTATTGAGTGATGCGCTGTCATTGTGTGGCGCAACGCCAGCCCGGGCTGCACGCGTGTTGTCATTGGTGGGCTCCCCTCGGCAGAAGCTCCAGACCAGACTGGAATCATCGCCAGCCGAAAACTAAGAATGGATTTCTCCCGTGCGACGTGGATGGGTACACTCGTTTTTTAACGAGATACGGCGTACGGCGTACTTCGCGCTCTCTCGTCCCTGCTCCGTGCCCCGGGCCTCATGGGATGGCGTTGCCTTATTGCCTCCTCGATCCGTCGTTCTTCGGCAAAACTGCGTTCATGAATTCAAGCGGCATCTCGCGGCCCGGCGATTTGCGATTTTATCCATGAAAGGAGAGGGGCACTCGGGGCTCTGGATGGCCGCCCGCCCGGGTATCTTGGTTGATGGCAACGCTCATTACCCGATACTTCAGGCCGAGATTCCGTGCGTGCGTTGTGGGATTCGAGTTCCGGTGCGGATGGCTATCCATCTGATGACCAAAAAAAACGGTGCGGAAAACGGTGGACGTGCGCGGCCTGCTCCATCGAAGACTTTTCCGTCCGGAGAGACAAGGACGAGAAGACTGCCGTGGGCTCGAGCTGGGACCCCGGATCGGCCACCCCAGTCGGGACCCGCCACGTCCATTCGTCCGATGGCCCACTCGCCATTCGGTATCTGACGACTCCTGCTTGTCGCCGCGAGTCGGCCGTGTCTCGCTTGCTGACATGCGCGAGCCCCTGGTTGGGACCCCGGGCTGCCCTGAGCCCACCACAGGCGCAACCCCAGGTGCGATGCCATGGACGAGTTGGTGCGAGGACGAGGACGAGATGTATTCGTGCTCATGCTCGTGCTCGTGTTCGTACGAGTACGAGTACGAGTACGGGCACAGACCGGCAGATGCATCCATGGATACTACGGAGTACTGCTTGTACATATCTGTGGGGGGAAGAGGAGGGGAGGGAATGAGGTGACGAGGCCTTGGGTCAGCAGGCAGAAGCCATTGATGAGGGGATCCCTTGATGGGTGCGGGAGCACTCAGACAGTGCACCACCCTTCCTCGGCAGGGCGTCGTCTCGTCTCGTTTCTTTGATTGTTGCAGCTCCGACGGTCGCGATGGAACACTCGAGCACGCCAGTCCCTCACAACAATGAGCCCCTGACATGCCGGTGCTACTACCTCTGAGTACGGAATACTCGTACGAGTACGAGTACAAGAGTCTCCGCATGGGGGAAAGGATTTCCGAGGTGTGAAGAGTCCCCCTGCGGGACTGGGAACGCACGCACGCATGGCGAATCCATCGCGTCATGCAAGTGCGGAGCTCGGCCTGGGTCGAAAAGATCCATTGCCTGATATCATCGGGTGTTCCGTGTGCCACCAAACACTCTGGCCTGCACGGCGCCTGTTCCTCCTCCTCCTCCTTCCCCCCCCCTTTCCCCCATCCTCCTTTCCTCGATCATCTTTCCTTATCGCCCCGACGTCTCGCCGTTGATACTGAGCGTCCAATCGCCAACGATGCCTGTCATTGACTTTTCCTCCCCGCGCTTCGGCTGCATTGCCTCTGCAAATCCTCCAACGGTCGAGCACTCCTCAAAGTCCACACAGATATTCCAGCGGCTCGGAGTGTTTGCATGGAGATGCAGCTGGCGATGCATGCCTGCGGAGGGACGGCCGCGGAAATCAGCCATTAGCCCTGCAGCGGAGGCCACGCGATACAAACGTCATTTTGCAACAGACTGGAAGAATTGACCAAAGAGACCGGCAGGGTGGCATGTGCTGGATAATATTGAGGAGCAGCTCCGGGCCGGGGAGACTTGGGCCGCGAGTGGCGAGCAGCGCTGGGGCATCTGGCACGCCTTTGCAGAAGCATTTTTTCCCCCACAATCCTCCCTTCTCACTTTGCAGTCGGGGAGATGCCGACTCTCATGAAATACCGCGGGGACAAAGAGACACGGGAAGGGGGAGGCCGAGGGGGCGCAGAAAGAATGAGAGAGTGAGAAAGCGAGAGAGACAGGCTTGGCCTCGCCCCCTGTTTGGGTGGACTTTGGACCCTTGATGGCTTGGCCACCTCCGATTGTCTGAGACACTGTCGCAGACCTCGCGACAAGTCGAAAACGAAAATGAGTGTTTCAGGACAGTGCGGCTTCTTCCTCTCCTGCGCCTCATTCTTCTTCTTCATTCTTCCTTCTTGGTATGCGCGCTGGGAGAAAGCTGCCCGTACTCGGCGCTACTCGTGCTCGGAGTTGACGAAGCATTGAAAAGGGGATCGGTGCCATCGCTGCGACGGACGAAACTGGAGCGAGTCCTGATGCGGCGGACGATGAAAGATCTGAGGCACGGGCGCGAACGTCATTCACCACGGATGGAGTTCACGATGGCAGATCTCAAGCACGGCCGCAGTTGTCCTTCATGAATGGAACGAGCGCTGGCAGATTCGAACCCGGCTGCGGTCCTCAACCATGGCCACAGTGCTGGTTCGCTCCCTGGCCCCAACAGAAGCAGAAGGGGATCCAAAGAGGCAATCCTCGCAACCTCCGACCCAGTCGATGCTGTCGTGCAAAACATGCCGCAATGTCAGCGCTTGGCACGCAGGGTAGGGCTCCTACCGAGCGCGTTTCGGGAGAGTCACGCATCACCTGGCTCGGGCCCCTCGGAGACCGGACAACCTGGATGGGATGCTTGACCTTCTCCCTTCGCCGCGAGGGGCGATCCGCGCACGACGACTATGTAGTCGCTCGATGGCTCTGGCTGCTCCCCTCACTTCTAGTCTTGCTTTGCCACTTCTCTGGCCCTCATGTTCTGACTCTTCCACCCCGCGTCTTATCTCTTGCCCCCTCCCCATCCCTTCCCCCCCTTTTGGTCATCGAATTCTCACTGATCCTTGCGACCCAGCACAGCATTCTCGATCCCCGTACGTTGTGGATGTGCTCTGTCGGACGCATCTTGTCGCATACCCTGGCCATGCGCAAACGGGGGGGCAACTCGCGGTGACGTGTCCGACGATGCGGCCTCTGAATACAGTGCGAGGCATTCCATCACGGCGGATGAACCTACCGCATCGCCGAATTCACCCCGTGCCGCCGCTTGCCCAGCGCATGTCCTCATGCCCCCCCCCCCCTCCTTTGCCCCCACACCCAGTGCGCCGCGGGGACTCTCCTCGGAATCTAGGCCGTCGCCTCCCCAGCAGACAGCCCGAGACGCCGGATGAGCCGCTCCCTCCCTCTCCCTCTCTCTCTTTCTCTGTCCCCCCCCCCCTTCCTTCCCCGGCATATCTAGGCGCCACGCCCTTCAGCCCCGACAAACTAGCAAGCATCGCACGCAACTGGGGTGCCACGACGGATCGCGCGCGTGCGCGAGGAAGATCGGGGAGCGGGGGAGTGCTCTGAAAAAAAGGAAGTCCTGCGTCGTGATCTTCCGTGAGACAGATGGGCCGCCTCCTGTGGGTCATGCAGGATTGGAATCTTGCGGTTTTGCGGGGGCTGCGGGGCCAGGCAGGAGGGGGGGTTATGAAAGGGAAGGCGGAGGGGACGGAGGGGACGGAGAGGGCGGAAGGGGATGCTACCATCTCATATTCGAGATGGAGGTTTGCGGGCATGGCTGAGCGGGAGTGTGGCGGGTTTCACAGCACCTCAATGTCTTGATGGCTACGGGGCCTGTTTCGCGCCTGGTCTACTCGACCTGTTCAAAGGCCTGCTTTTGGGCTCTTCCAAGGCCCTGCATCCTCTTCAAGACCGCCTTTCCGCTTCTTCCCTGCCTCTGACACTCCCCGGAACCTCATATCCCAGCCCTCTTCCTTCGCCGACTCCGCACATCAAAAGAAAGGGGAAACATCACTGCCGTGGTAAGTTGCAGGAAGAGTCGGGAGACGCCGACCGAGCCCTTTCCCGTCAGCGACTTCGACGTGGCGACGTTTCATCGCTGATCTGCGCCTTGAGGTTGTATAAGTTTTCGTTCCCTTCATTTCGCGTGTTTGCAAATCCCAGTCGTGACTGTGTCGCAAATAATCTCATGACCTTTGAGACTTGGAGTTGCGTTCTTGAAGTCTTGAGAGCGATGAGCCTGGACTTGCGGTCTCATGAGCCTCGGGAGCTGGAAACCTGCATCCGCAGGCCCATGCGCCGGAGGAGCCGGGAACTCGAACTTGCAGTCCCACGAGGTCTGGAGCTTTAGGAGTGTTGGCTCAGGTGAGCGATGTCCACTGGACCCTGGATGCTTGCAACGAATAGGGAGTCTGTCAGGCTTCGGGAATCTGAGGCTCTGTTCACATCAAACCCCTTTCAATCGTAGACTGCGACCCCTATTTCGACTGAAGCTGGAAAGATCTGTCAGATCGGGGACCAAGCTCTGTCAGACTGGAACCTGTGATGAAGCTTTGTTCGATGAATACTGTAGAAGAGGCTCAAGAAGATGAGCTCTGCGAAGCTCTTCTTGCTGAAGCTGTCATATGAAGTGAAGCAAGCTGCCAAGCTGCCATGGTACATGGCATCAGATGACAAGCTTGAGCTGAAAGTGGTTCGCATTGAAGCACTCTCGACAGCATGAAGCCATCGCGGATGAAGCCTCGGGGAGGTCCAAGACGTCCAAGCCGTGCAGTCCGCTTTTAGCCGGCCTTTAGCCGATGCCAACCACAGGCAAGCACAGGCAGCCCACGGACGACGACGACGACGACCAACGACGACCGACGACGAAAACGCCGGACGACCGACGACCGACGCCCGACGCCCGCGACTGGACGAGCCCGCCGACGACAGGGTCGACAACAATGGGCCGAGGGTTTCGTATTGTCTCCCAAGTGCTGTAGCCAAAGGCCGACGCCCGCCGCTCCTCCTCGCCCTCGACCTGCCGCCACCCTCTCCCATCGCAGCGGCATGCGCTATTGGCGATGGGAAGAACAGGTGATTTCTTGAGAGAGTGGGAGGCGCCATTCGATACGGTCTTTCGTTGCTGTATTCTGGACGTTTCATTGTGATTGTGCTGGCGGGATAAAGCCATGAATTCGCGCGCGCGACACGGCCGGAACCGAGTCAAAGTCATCTTTCAGCACCATCAGCAGCGTCAGCAGCGTCAGCAGCGTCAGCAGCAGCAGCAGCAGCAGCAGCATCAACCTCATCCACCTCATCACGACCAGCACCAGCACCAGCACCAGCGACCTCAAGCTCACCACCACAAACTTCCAGCGCGGCAGCAGCAGCAGCAGCACACCATGGCCTCCACAGAGAGCATCAACCCCGCAGCAGCTCCGGCGCCAGCCGCCTTCGACATCCCCTTCTTCTTCTCCGAGCCCCCGCCCATCCGCGACGCCCTCGAGTCAGACTCCTCCCGCAAGCAGGACGCCACCGTCGACGAATGCCTGCCATTCCTCGCCGGCAGCAACAGCAGCAGCCCCCCCCGCAACGGCCACGGCCTGCCCCCGCTCGATCGGGCCCGCCACGCGCGCTTCCTGCACACCCAGCTCGGCGACCTGCCGGGCGCCTTCACGGCCGCGGACCCGAGCAGGCCATGGTTCTTCTACTGGTGCCTCAACGGGTTGGCGCTGCTGTCCCGGGACGCTCATGACAACAAGAACAACGACAACGAGGAGGATGACGACACAAGCGATACGACTACGGCCGACATCTTCCTCGACGAGGACGCCTACCGCCCCCGCCTCGTCCAGACCCTGCGCTGCATGCAGAACCCCGCCGGCGGCTTCGGCGGCGGCTTCGGCCAGACCTCCCACCTCGCCACCACCTACGCCTCCGTCCTCGCCCTCGCCATCGTCGGCGGGCCCGACGCCTACGACCTCGTCGACAGGCGCAGCATGTGGAAGTGGTTGTCCATGCTCAAGCAGCCCGACGGGGGGTTTCAGATGGCCCTCGGCGGCGAGGAGGACGTCCGGGGCGCGTACTGCGCGGCCGTCATCATCTCCCTGCTGGATCTGCCGCTCGAGCTTGCGGCGGACTCGCCGGCATGTGCGGCCGGGCATACCACTCTGTTCGGCGGGCTCGCGGAGTGGATAGGCTCCTGTGCGTCTCCTTTGCCCTCGTTTTCCAATCCCCCTTACCGGCTCCGCAATGGAGACAGATCTTGCGAGGCAGACCTTCGATGTGTTCGCGTGGCTGACTGCTCCTGTGCACTCCAGGCCAGACATACGAAGGAGGCGTCGGCGCAAAGCCCGGCGTCGAGGCACACGGCGCGTACGCCTTTTGCGCCCTCGGCTGCCTCTCCATCATCGATGCCCCCCATCGAAGTATCGCCCGGTATGCTGTCCATTGCCTTGGCACGAATAATTCATTCATTCATTTCTTCCATGTACTCCTGTGGTTGCGTGAGAGATGGAGCAAAAGAGAGCAAAAGACAGAGAAAGAGAGAAACGAAAGAGAGAGGGGGGGAATGAGGGGAAGATAGCAAGGGAGTCAAACAGGGACTCCTCGTCCACGTCATGGCTAATAACGCTCCAGGCACCTCGACATGCCACGCCTCCTCGCCTGGCTCTCCTCGCGGCAGTACGCCCCTGAAGGCGGTCTCGCCGGCCGCACCAACAAGCTCGTCGACGGCTGCTACAGCCACTGGATCGGGGGCTGCTGGCCCCTCATCGAGGCCAGCCTGCGCGGGCCCGAGGATCCGCGGGCCGAGGCAGAGACCACGGCCAGTGCCCCGGCGCGGGCCGACACGCAGACCTTGACCGGAACCCCCGACGACAGCCTCTTCAGCCGCAACGGCCTCATCCGCTACATCCTCTGCTGCTGCCAGGACATGTCTAAGCGGGGCGGCATGCGCGACAAGCCTAGCAAGTGAGTACATGAGAAATCCAGACAAACATCTACAAACATCCTATCCACGAGCACCCACAAGCACCCACAAGCACCCACAAACACCCACAAACGCACCTAAACACCAAGCACCCACGATGATTCCCTCACCGTTGTACTCACGTTTCCCCAGATACTCCGACGCCTACCACTCCTGCTACGTCCTCGCGGGCCTCAGCTCCGCCCAGCACAGGTGGCGCCTCCTCGCCGCCCGTCCCGAACCTACCCTCCTCCGCGGCGACCGCTGGGCCGTCGCGCCGTATCCCGCCGACGCCACCGCCGGGTCTCCCGCCTCGGGGCCCCAGATCTTCCGTGAAGAGGACCGCGTTGCGCCTACGCATCCGGTCTATGTGATCCCGCCGCAAAAGGTCGAGGCCATGTGGGCGCATTTTGCGAACAAGCAGGGCTTTTGATGTGCTCTACAGGATGCTGCTGTCTGAAGAAGCAGGCCTTTGATGGCGCTTGGGATTGATTGTGAAGAACAAGGGGTTTTGATGGCGCTTGGATTTATTGTGAAGAATAAGGGGTCCTGATGGCGACCTCTGAGGACTCACCGTTGCGAGCAAAGAGCCTCTGTGCGTCCACATTCGTTGCACACGAGCCGGGTCATCTGGACGGCGCTCTCGGCCCTGGCCGTGCCGCAATCGTCTCAACTTCTCGTCTCGAATGCCGACTTATGCGGCTCTCTCCGGTAGATTTTCTGCGGGCGATCTCGCTTCCTGTTGATTATCATCTTCCTATGCTGAAACCTCCACCTTGAATGATCCTGAACCAGTCGTCAGAGGAAATGGAAAAGGAATGGGGAAGAAAAAGGAGAAGGAGGAGGGCAAGATGGAGGAGTAAACGGAGCAGGGCAAGGGATGGGGGAAAGGGGAAGAAAGGGGGCAAGGAATGGAGGATGGAGGAGACGGAGAGAGAGGGAAAGGAGGGAGGAAATGGAAGTCAAAAAGCCACATGTCCTCGCCCGTCTCATCCCCCGACTCCGTCTTTGACGCAGGAACCAGCGAAGACGCAATGAGCAGCAAGCATTTTCTGGGCCTCACGCACACCAGGCTCTTCATGTCGTTTCCTTTTGGACAGCCTGTACCCAGGAATTGTATATAACATACTTGGAAATTGCAGGGCACATCCCCTCTTTAGGAAATGTATATCAAATGCCCCGGAAAGATACAACTCACACCGAGAGATCTGCGGCTTCAACCAGGAGACTCCATGTGCTCAGCACGTACTCCGTACCGAAAAGGTATACGGCTTTCAATCGAGAAAGACCATGAATCCAGCACATGGCGAGGGTGTATACGACTCATCCCGAGAGAGTACATGGCTCATACCGAGAACCACCGCAAACACCTTGAAACCATGTACGAGGCAGGAGAGTCTTCCAGATCATGAAGTTCGGTTCCAGGATCTATATCAGGGTCCCGGTATCCTGTTACACCATCAATCTCATGACTGTGAGACTGGCAGGAGTGCGATATTCCTGGCTCAACTTCCCCGCCCCCCTTTTTACCCATTTCCCTGCCTGCCACTCCTTTTCCCTTCCTCCACTCTCCTCCCTCTCCTCTGCAAAATCAATGGGGACATCTAAATAAGGGGTAGCAAACACCACACCACGAGAAGCCGTACAGCACCTTGCGCGAAAGCGTATAGCACACATTCTCCAAACCGGACAGCACATATGGATCCAGACCGCACGCCACATCCCTGGACCGCACAGCGCATCCTCGCCGGCAGGCCGTACAGCCTACATGTATCCATCTTTGATCGCAATCTTGCCAGAGCACGTCCATCCACACAGCAACACTCAGCATCCACGGGCCCCCCTCGCGCACTGCCCGCCTGGCAAAGAGTCCGAGCCTCCGGTCCGGCGAGCCGGCCGTCGGAATCGTCCCCGACGGGAGTGTGGACTCTCTACTCCGTACTCCGTATTGATATCACTGCGGAACGGCTACTGTCCCTGCACAGAGGAGCCCATGCAGGGGGCGTATCCCTTGACCGCAGGCCGTGGCAGAAAGAACAGTCAGGGCCACACCCTTCTCCCCTGCGCCGGTGAGCCGGAACGGAAGGGGGAGGTGCGAGGAGTTCCAAGACCACCTGTTCTCGTCGAAAACGGAGTACGCCACCCGTCATCACGCCGTGAGAAGCTCGACAAATCAACTCTAGGGGCGGACGGCTGATAAGTAATCACGATGTGCGGCTCCTCTGAAATGGAAGCCCAAGACGGCATGTTCGTGGCCTGCGCATTCGTACGGAGTACGGAGTAGTGGACTGCGCATACGGAGTAGGCAACCTCGTCATGGACATGCCAGTGCTCCAAGACCCTGCTCACAAGTGCCCCGTGTCTCAGAACCAGGTGTTCCTCCTTGCCGTAAAGCCGCTGGGAAGGGGGCGGGGGGGTAAGGAGATGGGCACGAGGCCTGAAGGCGCCAGATTCGGGATTCTCGGCATCGGTGAAGCGTGTCATGGCCATCATATCTCCGATGGACTATGTGCCGGTGCTCCAAGGCTCTGCTTGTAAGTGCTCCCTGTCCTGCTCACAGGTGCTCCCCTGCCCGGGCTGTTCACAAGTTCTCCACGTTCTTCTCACAAGGGCTCCATGGGACGATCGATGGTCCCAATATCGCAAGATTCTGGACTCCCCCTACTGGCGCAGCAAATCCTGCGCGTCCCTGTCGATCCTCTCGTCGGGCTTCTCCATGTGGAATGACCATGACTCTGCTAACAAGTGCTCCGTCTTCTGCTCTCAAGAGGTTTCTTGCCAAAGAGCGGGTACATAGTGGGGAGCGGGGGCTGTGGTCCTGGCGGCGTCATATTCAGGACTGATCACCCGTCAAGCGAACATGTACGGAGTATCCCGTGCATCATTCACCTCGTTATGTACGTCCCGGTCCCATGACGGTTTTTGATCACAAATGCTCAGGTCTCTTCTCACAACTCCTCCGGGCTCTGCCCCTCGGTATCCTCTTGCTGAAGACCCGGCCAAAAAAAGGGGGGTGTAAGGGGGACCTGAGTTCTCAGCAACGCCAGCTTCGGAATCGATCCCCCATGAAACGTTCCTGCACACCGTTCTCTTCATAATCTACGTGCCGGCACTAAGTTGAGACTCTCTTCACAATCTATCCGTGCCTTGCTCGTGAGTGCCCTATCCTACACTCTCTTGTATTTCATACAGCTCCCCCTTTTGCCCTCGTTCTGCCCCTTAGTACCCCCTTTTCTGCCTCTTGCCACTCCCGTTGTTTTCATTGTGGCTCCGCACTCTAGGGCCTCAAGATCTTCCTCCTTAGCCTGCTCTTTAGTATCCTCCTCCTCAGTCTTCCACTCCACAATAATTTACTCCCTAGCATTCTCCTCCACGTTTTACACTTCCACTGTATTGTAACCCCCAAACTCTCTATATCCTGCCCGCTCTGCTGCAGAGCCGGTCTCCATATCGTCTGCATGCCATTCCCCTGTGCTACTCGATGCCAGATCCATCCGGATTTTTGAATCAGTCCCTATTCTTGTTCCAGGCGACGACACGTTTTCTCTTTTCAAAGAAGCGGCATCCATCACCACCGACCAGAAACCCCCTTTTCTATTCAGAGACCATGTCCATCTCATCCGCAAAGATCCCCCGCTGAAAGGTGCGCATCCAGCCGATCTTTACGAGGTCCCCTATTTCCCTATCTCACTGTTCAAGGATTCCCCTCCTTCCATTCTGCCACACTTTCATAATCAACCACGCAAAGTACCCATTCGTCCAGGACGATCCCCTCAGCAGCCCATAACAACCTCCTATGACGTGATAAAATCGAGCGAGATCCGCGGGATAGCACGTTCGTGCCAAGCGGAACAGGGTCCGGGGCTGGGGGGGGGGGGGGGGGGGGGGGGGGAGGAACCGGGGGTGGAAGTATCCGTCGTAGGGCTGAAATATGCATATCCCGGTGACGGTTCCCTGCCCGGGCACGTTCCCAGGTTGATGCATGCAACACCGAAGGGGATCCAAGGGCCGCAACGCCCCAAAGCAGTGGATCCATAAGGCGACATCGTCCTGGCGCCTGCCAAGAACTGACCTCGTGGAGGGCGAGACACAACACACGGACCCTGCTCGTGCCGGAGGTCCATGACGAGGTCTTCCAAGGGGGCCATCCCTCTTGAGGCATGCTTGCTTTCCTTTTTCAGAAAACTGGATTCACCAACCTCTCTCGTGTCGCGACCATCCTGCAGAATCATCGCGCCAAGGATATCCATGGAGGCAGCGTCCGCGGGGAGAGAGTGTTCACAGCGGCTCGCGCTCGTATATGCGGCGAGGCGGGTAGATGGTCGACAAGCTCCCGCGGTGGCCGTGGTCTGGAGGCAACCAAGGTTGAATCCTTCCCCATTCGTGATGGCCCCTCGGCGCCTCCAGCTTCAGGCAGCATCGTATCCGCGCGTGCTGCCGGCGTCAACGAGATATAGAGAGGCAGCTCGGCGCTTTCCGAGGAGGCCGGAAGGTCTGGGGCCCCGAAGCTTCGTCTCCTGGCCTTGAGCCGATAAGTTGCCCTATTGGGAAAATCCAGCGTGTACTCGTACGACCTCGGAGCCTTGTCTCGCAGCTGAGTCAGCGGGTCAGGGCCCGCGACGCGAGCGTTCCGTTTCGTTCTCCGTGTACGGAGTACGGACGCCCTCCTTCTCGAGGGCATCACCTTGGTCGGCGCGGCATTCGGACATTCCGCCCTGCTCCGAATATGGGACCTGGTCTCGGTCAAAGTCGTGCTGGCACTTCCCGTCCACAGTACGGAGTACTGGTTAGCTTGTCGTCTCCGCACAGGGGAAGCCATAGCCACGAACGTACGATATCATACGGCGTACTGTACGGAGTACCCCGTCCTCCGGACTCCGGTCCCGTCCTCGGTACCACTCGCACTCGTTGTCAGGAGATGACGGAGAAAAGGATCTTTCATCCTCATCTTACTCGTACAATTCCTGCTCCCGGCGCCGTCCCTCAGCCCTGCATAGCTTAGCTAAGCGTGGACAGGGAGATTGGACTACGACTTCGCCCGGGTCGAGCACGCCGACGGGGGAAGCGGCAGAGCGCCTGGCTCGCCACCTCGGCCCGGCGAGATGCTGGCACCGCACCGGCAGGCCTGCTGCCCAGGCCTGACAGAGATCCGAGGGCACGAGGAGGAGGTCACTGCGCTGCCATGTCTGACAGGCCATGGACACGTCTCGGACGCGCATCTGCCTGGGCGGAGGCGAGGGGGGCAAACATGGAACTCTCCTCCGCTCTGGGCAGCCGGCGCGGGGACAGCCCACTTTGCGGGATGGCGAGTGGCGAGGAGGGGGGGACCATCGATTTTGTCTGTGGGAAAACTCAAAAATCGTGACGGGGGGAGGCCAAGAAGAGGATATGGCTGCCTTGGGCCCTGTTGGGGACGCCGGCCAAAGGAGTGGAAAGGGGACCAGGGAAGCGACAAGCCTTTGGTGCAATCGTCAGGGGCGTGGGACGAGTCAACGTGAGCTTGAATCAGCCAACCATTCAGCTTCTGGACATAACAAATCGCAGATAGTCCGGATCGTACCGTGTTCACTTCTTCCGCATATGACAGACAAGACCCGTAGCTTGTCCACCCCCCCCCCCCCCCCCCCCCCCTTCCTCCCCCCTCCCCCCCCCCCCCCCCCCCCCCCCTCCTCCCGCCCCCCCCCCCCCCCCCCTGTTTCCTCCTCGTCACACCTTTGCCCCAAGTGCTGGTGGGCTGTTTGCTTCGTTGTCGTCGTGCGAATGGGGAATCGCGCACACTTCCTTTTTCATCGACTGATCTAGCGGCTGTCGTCTTAGCTCCAAGATGAGGGGAAGATGGCCGCAGTCATGCGACCGCCTGCCGAGGATGAGAAATAAAGGGGGTGGGTCAGGGTGAGGGAGGGGCAAGACGCCAGCCCAGCAGGGCATCTTGAGCAAGGCCGTTTGATCCGCCTGCGCGCGCACCGGGCAGGGCCATCCAATGGGAGGCATGCGGATCTCGGTCGACCTTGGAAGGCTTGGGCGTGGAGGATCGGAAAGGAGGGAAAAAGAAAGCAGAGGCAGGCGACGTGGAGGGAGTGTCGAGACAATCACCGGCCGGACGGAACCCCACAGATGGCTGGGGGCTGCCTCGCTCACGCGCTCTCGCCACCGACACCGTACCATGACTGGCTCTGCCGCCGTTGAGATTCAACAGAGTTGTTGAGATCCCAAGTGGTGATTCGGAGGCCGACGAGGGCGGCAACGCAGGTTGCCCTCCTATCGATATCGGACCCCCCCCCCTTCCCCCCTTCAACCCCTTATTGCCGCCCTGTTCTGAATCCCGAGCACTCCCCCTGTCCTTCTCAACGGCTGTGCCGTCCGCGCCGCGATCGACGAAGCTGCTGTCTTCAAAAAATTGCCAGGCTGTTCCAAGTGGGTGTTTCCGGACCAGGACAAACACAGCCAAGCCCTCATCCCCCTCACCCTCAGAGGAGGGGAAGATTTTGATGGCTAACCCTTTTCTGCTTCTCCGCCATTTCCTCTGAGGGAATCATAGTTTTCATGGCTTGCGGTGCCACATCCGCCATGTGGGGACGAGGGGACTAGCCTGCATGGCGCGGCCTTCAATGTCTCCGAAGGAAAAGGGGGAGGGGGGGGGGATGGGAGGGGGGGAGCTGGAATTGCAGCTGCCTTGGAGATCTTACCACCCAGAACACCTGTCTTCTTCGAAACGTGTACTCCGTAGTCGTACTCGTACTTCGTACTCGCATTGGTAGCAGGTATCACAGCACCACCGGGACCGGGCGATACAGTCAAGATCTCAAGAAAGCCCGCCCCCTCTCCCCTCCTCCCGTCTCCGAAGCAATATCGGATCAACTCCACTCAACCAGCGGAGCATGTGGGCGCCCATTTCGCATAGTCAGAAGATCACAGACACCCATCATGATACCCCGACAATCCTTTGGAACACCTCTGCCCAGAAGTTGCACCGCATCAGCCTCTGTCCGAGTTGCAGTATGAGGTGCTCTTACGGATGAGCCCTGGGAGTTACCCAGCGTTGGGCTGCGGAAGGCCTTTGAAGCGCTTCTCGTTTCCTTAGCTTGCTTCTCCAAGGAACAGACATGAACACATTTGTCTTTGTTGATGATCGGTTTTCAAGTTGAGGTAATCCGGGTCGGACATGAAAGATTGTGACCGGAGGGATGCGAGAAAGCCGCAGGCGGGTTCCTTCGTCCACGAGAAGTTGACGCATGTATCCAGACCGTATGATCGAATAAGCCAACTGATGTCTTTCTGAGGGTGATCCTTCCCCATGCACGCAGACGAGACGCACATGCAAGACCAACTCCCGCAGTGGCTTCTGGACGCTGTAGTCGTCACACCAGTCGATGGGTTGATATCTTGACACTCAGGAGCAACCGCCGCTTCTTCTTTTGTCAACCGCCCACGAGGTCCACGACGTCTGGGCCCAAGCCATGGCGGGGCTCACAATGCATACTAGTAGGCGGTATGTATTGGAGGGGCAATGCAGGGCCTTCAAAGATTGGCGCGAGAGCGCTATGCTTCAGTAATACGGATATCAGCTGGGATCTCAAGAGGAAAGGAGCAGGATTATGAGTCGTCAGGTCGTCCATGGAGCAGCCATACAAAGGCTCATCCAGGTACTCGCACTCCGTGTCGTGCGGTCAGAGATTCTCTGAACCTCTGGGCAGTCTGCGTGCAGTCTCTGGGCCTCATAGGAAGGCCTTGAGACGAAGCGGCGAAGCAGTCCTGTCAGGATCCAGACACCTCTTCGCTCGATCGAGTCAGCTAGTGATCTTCCGTCCGCACATCGAATCGAGCAGGACGGTCAGATCGTCCTGTTGTGTGTAATCAAAGAGTCAGGACCGGTCGAAGAGACCATTCTGTCCATCTTCCAGAGTATTCGTGCTGTTCTCCCCTCCCCCCTTCTTCTCCCCCCCCCCCCTTCTCCGTTTCTTCTCCCTCCTCCTGTGCGCCAATCCGCCGTCAATATAGCCAGCCTCGCTGCCAGCTCATCATTGCATGTGCGCTCCTTCCCCCCATTCTCATTGATGAGTCGTATCCGGTCTTTCGATTCGCCTTTTGCGCGCATGAGGAAGGCATGCGGCCTGCTGCCATGAGAGTGAGCGGCCTGAAAAGCGGCCATGCCCCCTCATTTCTGGCCTCAGGAGCACAGCAGGACTAGGGTCTCTGCCTGCGCTCACCGCGGAATTTCGTTGCATTTGATTTTATTTGAGGATTTGCCGCGAAAATCTCCCATGGAAGCTAAATGCATGGAGCTGCGTCTGAGGCCATGGCCGTCTCCAGTCTCTGGATCCCTTTTCCCCGTCCCCCCTCCTCTCATATCCTGCTCCACACCCCCGGTTCGGTACTGGCCAATGAGCCGGGATGTTCTCACCGAAATTGTCAACAGGCACCAAGATGGCATGTTCTTCCCAAGATACCCGAGTCTACGGAGTACACGGGTCGTGATAGATACCAATGCCGGTATATGCGTCTGGGAGGCCGAGCCATAGACCCTGAAGGGGGACGGGCGCCCTCGTGTCCCGGTGCCTTGATTATCAAAGTTCCTGAGAAATTCACGCATGAGGGGCCTTGCTCCTCGGAAACTGCCTTGATTTTCCACAACTGTGCCCGCAATGAAGCGCTATGAGTGGTAGGCACCCGTAGTCGGTGATAGCGCCGGTGACTTTCACGGGGCGGGCGCTTTGTGCATTGACACCTCTGACGCCCCCTTCGTATTGAAACGCTTGCTTGAGATATTGAAGGAGATGGGGCCCGCAGCTAGAGAGCAGCACCTTTCGAGACGGCAGAATCGTGAGTGGAGCACGCGCACTTGGCGGTTTGACGGAAGCTCGTTGACCATAACAATGGACTGTCACCGATCCTCCGTGCTCTGTACTCCGTACGGAGTACATCAAGCACTGTTCTCCGCACTCCGTACGAGTACTCCGTACGAACTGTCGAATGCTTCGAGCCCTGGTGAGCACGAGAAGTACGGAGTGCAGGGGACGGAGGACTCCGTACATGTACTCCGTTCTGATTGGGAAGATCCTCCGTGCTCTGACCGGACAGGCTCCCGGGTGTTTTGAGGTCCTATGCCTTCCGGATGGATTTCCCCCGAATGCAATGCCATGTGTGCATTGAATGGCTGCATATTCTCTGCCGAAGTCAAGAAGATCCGCCGTCTCGAGTCGACCGCCCAAACCCGCTCCCCGGCCATCGCTTCCTGATTCGGCTTGGTTGGTCCGGGTGCCACGACGACCAGAAAACTTGCAAAGAGGTTCAAGATCATGCCCGCCGAGAGCAAGAACTCAAAAGTCCGTACTCCGTACTCCGCATCTCGTCCGAGGATGCGGGCGGGACCGCAGGCAGGCGAGCAGCAGACCGACGCCAGACGCTGAAAGTAATGAGGCGTGGCGCCATTAGGAACTTGGAGTGCCCGTATCAGGGTCAAGGTCGTGAAAGGAGATCCATGGCAGTGTTCCGCATTGGTGGCTCCGCCGCCTGGAATCCTCGACCGAGTGGTCCTCCGTCAGCAACAGACAGATACGGAGTAGGTATTCGTCTGAGTGCGAGGACTCGTAACCGTATGACGTTGTTCACATGGAAGCGGCCGACTTCCAATTTCCAGGCCCATATGCGGGGTACTCCGTACTCCTTCTCAATCCTTTCGGTGGTACGGAGTACTCCGTACGGAGTACGGTACTCCCGGAGCCCGGAGTCCGGCGTGATGACTGCTCGTGCCGGCTCGTTGCCGGATCACTCGTACGAGTACGAGTACGGAGCACGAGTACAAGAAGAAGCTGGAATTCCGTGCTCATACTCCGTACTGATAGCAGGCACCCCGTACGAGTACGAGTAGCGCTGGGTATCGACGTATTTGTACTCCGTACTCTCACTCGCAGCAATGAGCATATGTACCAGTACTCCGCACAAAGTACTCGGACACGCGAGAACAAGGAAGACGCCCGCGTGGCGGGACCCGCAGCAGCCCGCGCGTCCTTCTCCCAGATCCTCTCGGCATCCTGGGCCGGGACAAGCCGTGGTTCAGCCGACTCGGTCCTCCCGCCCCAGAACTTGTACTCGTAGAGATTCCAATCGATTCTTGCGTGAGGCCACCAGTTCTCTCGTGAGCCCATACTGTACTGCTTCATGTCGATCTTGGTGCTCATTCGGTGCTTCAGGAGTCAGGGCAGGAGACAGACAAACTCTGTGCTCCCCGCCCGTGCCTGCATTCCATTGGATCTCGTTGTCGCGACAGACGCCGGATGTCTTGCCTGGACAGTCAGAATACCCAGAGCAAGGAGAGACCAAGGTGTCACTGCGAAATTCTCTTTGTGCGTGGCTTCGTCGTCTCTGGCGAATCAAGCTTGATCCCAGCCACTCGGGCAAACGAGAGCTCGGACCACATCTCTGCCCTGGAATGTCTCCATGGTCCAGCCCGGACATTCCAGGCAGCCTCACGGGCAATGTGAGAGCGAACTCCCTACTCCGTGCGAGTACAAGATGCTCCGTGATGAATCATTCATATATGGAGTATTCGCGGTGATCTGAGCGCCCTGCTTGGAAGTCTGTCAATATTGTCTGCTCAGCAATGAAAAGAAAGCGCCCTCTCTCAGGTGTGCAGGAAGAACGTGAAGATCCGGCCGAGGTGTGGACGCGATGCTGGACAGGCGACTACAGATCAGGGTGGGGTTTCTTGTACTCCGGACTCCGGACTCCGGACTCGTACAAGCACGAGGACGAATGAAGATGACCGAACAAGCTTGAGAATAGAGCCGCGAAGACTTACCGCAAGGTCTTCGTTCCATTCCGCGAGAGGCCTGCAGACAGCCTCATTTTGAACCCTTCTCTTCACTGAAACGTCATTCAGGAAGAAGTTCAAAAATACAGGTGTCTCGCCCAGCTCGCATTTTGTTCGGGATCGACGTCTCAGACGAAGGCTGCGCGCGGCCAGGTGAGCAAGTACTCCGCGGAAGGACCAGGAATGAATTGACGAGCACTGCACTGCGGACAAAACCCAAAGCCAGGACATCTCCATTCGCTGGCCCTCTCCCACTGTCAGTTTGAACGCTGCTCTGTGCGCGTGCTCCGCACCTACGGAATTAAGAGGATTTCTCACCCGAATTCGATATTGCGTTCCCCATGCCCGTATGTACATGGTTGATTACGAAGAAGTCGTCCGAGGGCAGCATCCGCCAAAGTGGCAACTGGGGGTTATCTTGCTCCAACGCGCGATGTCGGGATGTCGGGCGGAGTACTCCGTAGTGGCAGCCGTACTCCGTAGCAGTAGTGCAAACTGCGCAGGGGACGTCGTCCGACTAGGTATCCGTTCAAATACGGAGCACCGGCGAATCTGAGGTCCTCATATTGATCTTGGTCCCGGTGCCAGCAGGCGAGCAAAGAGGAGGCTCGTGCCTGATTCTGGTGTTGAAAGATGGCGGATAGGCGGATGTGTTGTGCATCAGGGGCGGCCGCTACTCGTACTAGAGACCTCTGCCCATGGCGTGGAGAGGAATCGTATGGTGGCGTCCAATCAGGGTGGAAGTTGCTTGACTGCTTATGGGGAAATGGTCAGAGGAGAAACCGACGAAGAAAAAGAAAGCCAAGCATGAAGAAGCCCGATGTTCTTTGGTCGGGGGATGTATTGCGTGCTGAGCGCGGAGGCTGGACTGATTAGAATTGAAGCGAGTGCTTACCTTTGCTTCAAACCCGCCGTCGCCGATGTCATGTTCCGCCTGGTAGTAGCACGTACGTACTCGTAGTATGGATCACGACCGCGTCGTATCTTGGAAGCGCGAGCACCGATTGATGCACGATCTCTGGAGCTTGGAGGGTGCATGAGGGGCAAATGGGGGAGGGGGAGGGGGAG
>NIGD01000010.1:614381-644808 GCA_003055185.1 Escovopsis sp. TC
GGGGGGGAAGAAGGTGGGCAATCGCACGGGCGGGACGCGGATGGGGAGCAGAAGAAGCTCATGCAGGAAGGGGTGGGGATGGAAATGGGGATAGATGGGGGTGGAAGGAGCAACCGCCGGGGCACCTTCCCCCTCGTCGATTCTGGGATCCTGGCGGCTCCGTGCCTCCTGCCGTCCGCGTGAATCAAGCCGATTCAAGGAAGTCGCAAGGGTGAGCAGTGCGGAATTCGAGGTACGGAGTAGAATGGAAGGAGCAATCTGGAGTCTGTACCGGCACTCTGTACTCCGTACTTTGAGCTCCGTACTCCGTACTCCGTACATGTGCTACACCCATTCACTGTACGGAGTACGGAGTACGGAGTACAGGACTCACGGTAGAGGGGACCACCTGCCATGCCCTCGCGACCGGGAGGGGCTGGAGTTAACATTGAAGAGGGAGGGTCGGGAGCGGAGTGGGGAGAAGGGAATCTCAACGTCTTGCGTCATCCTCGTACTCGTACACCGTAGCCACGGAACCCTTGCGGTGAGAAATTCGAGAGATGCATTGGAAGAAGACGGTGCCTAGTAGGTAGTAGTAGTGGAAAGAGGTGAGCTCTGACAACTTAGCCCTGGCAGTCGCGTGCATCGAGACGTCCGAACAACCTGAAGTTCGACCAGAGCGAGTCATCTCGCCCAACCGCCAACGCCTGGAAACAGCATCCTTGCTCGGCTGATGGCTGCCGCTGGACCAGGGTTGGCATGCCTTTTAGGGTTCGAGCCAGCGGGGTGTTCTTACAGGGTACGGAGTGCTCCGTACTACTGTTTCTTTACTCTCCAGTCCGTACCTACGCCGTACATGTACGGAGTACTACTACTCCGTACTAAGTACCTACGAGGCGGGGGGGTGTTTTTCAAAACAGGTGCATCACCGTTTTTCGGGCTACAACACTGTGTTAGTAGCCGCAACACTATCGCGATACTGTCGTAGGGCCGGAAAAACGGTGTTGCCGGCGCACACTATAGCGGGCTACAGCGGCTACAGCAGCTACAGCGGCTACAGCAGCTACAGCAGCTACAGCAGCTACAGCGGCTACAGCAGCTACAGCGGCTACAGCAGCTACAGCAGCTACAGCGGTCGGCTTCAGTAGGGCACAGTCCGTGCACACGTATACGGATCAAGAGGATATAACCGGCCGTACGAAAGCCTCGTCAACAGACCGGCACCACTCTGGCCAAGTGGTTAAGGTCACGCTCGTACGTGTGTGTGTGTGCACGTACAAGGGTTCGGGGTTCGAATCCGGGCATGCCCGTTTTTTTGATTTTTTTAGCCGAAATGCTGACTAAGCAGCCTCTACATCACTGTGTTAGCCGGTTACAACAGTGTCGGCCGGTTACTACAGTGTCGGCCGGTCACAACAGTGTCGTCAGTCACGACTTATAACATCCGCCTAAATCTTGACACTGTTTTCCCGTTATAACACTATAACAGAGCCTATGTTGAAAAACACCCCCCCGCCTCGTAGGTAGGTAATACGGAGTACTACTAGTAGGTACTCGACGCGCTGGAAAGGGAGTACAATGAAGATCATCGTGTCGGCACGGAGCAATAAAACACCCTGCGCCTAATGTTGTTTCTTTTCTATTCCGAAAGAAAAGGCAACAGAGAGAGCATGAGGGAGTATGTATGGAGTCCTCGAACGGAGTGGGAACATAAAGTGAGGTATGCGCCTTTTGGGAACATACTATGACCCATGGGCCATGGTTCAATCGTCCCCTTTGGGATGCACTGAAATAAGCTTAAGACGCCCGGTCTGTTCTGGCAAACGTCCAGGGAGGATGGATCGGGTGTGGATTGATTGATCCATAGATGGATCCATCAAATAAGACGTCCAAGAGGCCGGGGCCTGCTTGGACAGGTATGAAAGAATGGATGTAACCTCCAGCTGTGAGGGTCGTTTGTACATGTATTGATCCCTAGCCCCCCTCTCCCCCCCCCCTTCCCTTTCTTCTCACAGAATGGAGGTCATTGATGGACCAATTGCACTTTGAACTTGCAAGTGTCCTTTTTCCCACTTCGAGGTGGGCCCCTCCGCCTCGAGGACGAGTACGGAGAGCGGCACCGAGCTCGGTGTCCTCAACAGACATGATCCTTGATTCCCTGGGGACTCTGTGGGGAGGTGAAGAATGCTAGGCGATTACTGAACGGCAGAGAGTGGGGGATCCCCGAATTCCAATGCGCAAACCGCGTTCCTCAACGTCGACACGTCAGTGGAGGCTGGCCACCAGTCGAAGGCCTCTCTGTCACCAGAAGGAGCCCACTCTCCCGCTCTCGATCGCCTCCTGCAGGCATTGAATTCGAGTAGGTATGACTGCGCTCGAAATTGGGGACGAATGAAAGGCTCGCCGTTACTAAGTAGTACCTGTCATAAGGTATTCGAGCACAACGGCCCCCGCCATGTGGATGGCACTGCTGCCACGATCATTCCAACACGCACCTCTGAGAGGTAGGTAGTACGAGTAGTATTCCGCTCGCATCACATGGACATGGATATACCTCTCATGAAGGAAGGCAGGAAGGCAGGAAGACATGCAAATCTCGGGAGGTCCAATGGCACAGAGAGGTGGGGGCGATGCCTCCGCGTCGCGCCTGCCCCGACCGGCCGAGGCTCTTTCCTCATGCATCAGAGGCAGACATGAAATCTTAATAGATGCAAGCTGGCATTTCCAGCTTCGAAACAAGCCCTAATCAAGCCCTAATTCCTGAGTCGCGAGACATACCTAGTAGCAGGATCAATGGATTGATCAATGGAGAATTCCAAGCTTCCCCTCTGGTCGACTTCGATGGTTCGCCTTTCTTCGGAAGGTTCTTTTTCTCTTCTTCTTCTTCTTCTTCTTCTTCTTCTTCTTCTTCTTCTTCTTCTTCTTCTTCTTCTTCTTCTCCTTCTTCTCCCTCTACCCCCCCCCACCCCCCCTCCCCCCCCTCCAGCTCCTCCTACCTACCAACTTCACAACCCCACACCAACTACGGAGTACAGTACTCAGGTACTACGGAGTAGTACGAGTACCTTACGACCTCTCTCTTCACGATCGGTCCATCTTGAATGCAGCCTTCAAGCCTCACCTCGCCAGGGGGTCCACGAATGGGGCCATCGATCCATCCATGCGCCAGATGCCGAGCGGACGTCCGTCTCCGTACCGATCAGGGTCTCCAAGCTCCAGTCAATTAGTAGGTACCACCGTTGGTACGAAGACTCTGACACGAGCATGGGTGACATCAAGATGGCCTGCTCCACGCCAACATGGTTCAAGTCGCCTGGATCCTTCAAAGGGCTTCCCTGTCGTATCCACAAGGCGTCGGACACCGTCCTTTTCGCTTCCCGTTCATTGGAACCAGGTATCCAGAAGGCTTCCCGTCTTCCTCGTCTTCCCTTGCCCCCCCTCCAAGTCTCTCCCCGCCCCCCCACCTCTCTTCTTTTCCCCCCACCTCCCCACTCTCCCCATCAGGTCAAGCAGAGACTTTGTGTTACGAGTAGTACGAGCACGGAGTACGGAGTACCATGGGGCTGATCAAATCCATCCATGCCGTCTAGAGACCCCTCCACGATCCGTCGCCGGGACCGTCACCACCGCCACCCACCCACCCGCCAACCGTGATCGGTCCACCACCACCGCAGTGCTCCACGAAGTCCATACCGTTGTCGCTCCGCCGTTCCAGCACCAGCTCATGCCAGAGGCAAGGGACTTCTGATCTGTGTTTTGTCTCACATCGATGTCTCAGACTGGGGTTTCAGTCTCTGTCCCTGAATGCACGCCTATTCGGATGCCCCTTCGCGATTGGAGCCGGGGTCCCTGACAGAGTACGGCCTTTGAACCCTCCCTCTTCTCCCCGATGCGGTGCCTCCGTGGCCGTCTTCGCGGTTCACGGGAGACATGCTCATGATGGCCCCATGGCAACAACGATGCGTCTGACGATTACCTACCAGTACCTACCAAGTACCTACTCCGTACTGGTAGTACTACTAGTACCTGGTAGTAGTCTCTCCCCCCATACAACTCAGAGTCCCACGTACGGATTTCCACGAATACTACATGCGAGCCTGCGTCCGCGGTGAAGTCGACGTTGTCAGGAAGTATAATCCTCGACACTGCGTAGTAGCAGTACCTTTGTTCTCCGAAGCACAGGTATTGATACAAGCGAGGTTTCGAGCTGTCCAGCGGCTTGCAAATTAATTGGCTAGCAAGCTTGCCAACACATCAAATATGGGGGTCCGTCCCCCCTCTCGTCCTCCTCATTGTCCACGGTAGGCATTCCCTGGCGTCTTCTTTTTCCTTCCCACTTGGCCCTGCTGGTATTAGTGCCGGAGCCGCATCGATCGCAGCGAGGGACGCGAATGGGTATGAGTACGAGTACTGGTACAGAGCACTGCAGTACGGGTATCGTATGTGCACGGAGTACGGAGTACTCCATACTCTCACTCCGTCCATTGTCTGGTCCTGTCCGGAGCTTTTTCCGTTCGCCACCGACCCGCCGCGACCTGCCGGCTCACAGACCACGGACGTCTCTCCTCTGACTACGGAGTACGGAGCACTCCGTACAGACGACAGGGCACGGGACACGGGGCACGGAGACCACGAATCCATACGGAGTCCTGGTGGCCGCTCTTCTCTCGGTTCAATGTCCCGAGACATACCAGCCAGAGGATGTCAGAGGTTTTTATTTGAATTTTGGGTCGGGCCATGAGAGCTCGGTCCCAATCGCAAAGGTCCGGAATCATACGCTGGCACACTGACGCTGACACACTGACGGGCACCCTGTACACCTCGACGCATCTCGAGGTCATCCCAAGTCCCATACCGTCCTGGTCCGCTAGACCATGCTCCGCCCAGCGCACACGATCCGATGTCTGGAACGATTCGACAAGATGCCTACCCGGTTCAGCGCCCTCGGCCTTGCATGACCCTACCCGTATCTATACTCGGACGAGTACGAGTACCAGTATGCATTGGTAGGGCCTGGCCGACCTCGACCTGACCTGATCCGGCTTGGCCCGGCCTAGCTTGCCTCCGGATAGTGGCCGTTATTGATATCCCTCCCCCCGCTCGACTTGCACCACCACGAGTACTCGTACTCGTACATGCTCCTTACGGAACTCGTACAGTCCTCCGGGAAGACGATGTACTCCCACGAGCAATCGTACCGCCTTCGCCGTGGAAGCTTGGATCACTGGTCCCGAGGCAAGGCGGAGTATTCGTACTCGTACGGGCGGTCTCCTCCGGGCCGCTGGTGAATTGTCCACATGCTGCCGGACTAGAGCAGCCAAGGACACAACCGGCACACCCAGGAATGCAGGAGGATGTATCCGCACTCCGAGGGCAACAGTTGCTTGAAGTGTCTTGTTGGCATGGGTCTGAACACCCAAAGAAGGACAAGACTGGCAGATAGGCACGGAGTGCGGAGCACTCCGCGCTCATTGCAGGAGTACTTGGTCTCTCTCCAACAAGTGCTACTCCGTACATTACTGGTACGGGCAATTGAGCTCTGCAGTCTGCTGGTGCTCCTCGAGAGGATCCGCGGTTGACAGCATGCCGTGGGCTCGCAGCGAGTACGGAGTATGTACACGTCCCTTCGGGGCAAGCCTTTACCATCACTGTGCCAGACGGAGACTTGTGAGTCCCATTCCCATCCTGATTGCGTACCTTTGACTAAATAGTCCTCATAGATATCGTCCGGAGCGGGAGACCTTCGTCTTGTTCTTCCTCTTGTACGGAGTACGGTGTACGGTGTAATCCGTACTCCATACTTCATCCCACCTCACCATGATCCGCCCTCTTTCAAAATCCCGCGCCGGTGTTCCAGACACATACCCACGACTCTTTGATCGCCTCTCTCCATCCATCTCCCGGCCGAGGACAGCCTCGAAATTGGTACTCCGTACATCAGGCACAGAGAGGGCGAACAGGGTCCATCACCCATGGCCTAATCCCTATCCGGACTACCTTCGGCTCATAATATCAGATATCGGTTCGCCAGGATAGCTCAACCCGTCCGCCAACCTGCCTGCAGACTCACCTTCACACTCCGTTCTCCGTACGCATGAGTAACGGGCAAACGATGCATTGGGGAACGGAGCTCCTGCGGATTCGTGCGTACTCGTACGAGTTCGAGTACGAGAAGAAGTCTGGCTCACACGGTACGAGCACATCTCCCTACTACTCTCCGAACCGGTACTCCGTACTCCGTACTCCGTACATCATTGATCGTCTCTTCCGGTTCTATTGGCGGCGGTCCGCCTGCTTCCTCCTCGCAGACTGGACCCATTGCTCTGACATTCGCACATCCATCCATCCAAACATACCTACATACATGCATACGTTCGCCCAATCCACCTATGGGAACCCTCCGACCTCTCTTTCTGACTCCATTCAGACACGCAAGCACATACCGGAGTACTTCATACATACATGCGCAGACAGCCCTCACGAAAGAATCATACTAGGCCTCTTTTTCTGGCCTCCTTCCATCTCGGCCCATCCTCCATGCTTAGATTCTCCACATCCCTAGCCTGGCCTGTGTGCTGCTTCCACTGACTTGCTTCCACCGACTCTGCGTGTCGCAATCTCCAAATCTACTTCATAAGCTTCTCCCTTTCCCCCTTCAGACAACGCATCCATTGGGCTCGACTGCAGCTTGTCCGAACAGGTCTGGATCTCCTCCTCACCCGTTCCCTCAACCTCGAGAAAAACAACGTCGTCTCTCAAGAATTTCCCCTACTTCTTCCACCTCTCCATCTCGACATACAGCCCTGCTTCAGATCCTTCTCCTTGCACATACATCGTTGCCACACGCACTCAATCTACGCTCTGCATCTTTCGAGACGCAGCTTCCAAAGCGGCTCCAACATCTCCATCTCCACTTTTCCTGCTTTGCTTGACGACTGCTCCATCGTCCATTGCTCTCTCTTGTCCCGACATTCGACAAGGCTTTTCGGAGTCTGCGTGCTCTTGTTGACATCTTTCGACAACAAAGCTCTGCTACAAGCTCGTACTGTTGCGCAATGGGTGGCTTCTACATGCAGTACTTGGAGAGTAAGTCAAACGCTCCTCCTTTGCTAGAAGAATACTTCCGCCTCCCTCCCTGTTCCGGCCCAGTGGGAAAGCCACCACGCTTCGACCATGAGTGGATCTGTGGATTCCGCCAGAAAGCAATGCTGCGTCAGGATATGTCGAGATGCATCTGCTTGGTGGTGGAAAGGAAAAAAAAGGATGTACCTGCAATCATGGCGGTAGGGATCCAGGGGCTCGACGCAAGGCGGAAAAGGGGATCCGCGGGACATTGGCCGGGAACTCCTCATCTACGCTGCATACGTTCCACTTAATGCGAAGTCGTCTCCCTTATGCAAGGGATCAGGTCCGAAAATCGTTGGATTGGGTCTCGATGCAGATCGTCGTGCAGCGTTGCCGAAGTCTTCGACTCTGCAAGCCATTCGGCTTTCTGGGGACAACATTTTTCCCACCAAAGGGGGGGGGGGGGTTCCCCATCAGCAGCGTGCACATCATCAAGCCCGTGTCTCTTTCTTCTTGATGCTTGTCTGTTTGCCGACCACATACGTTTCGTGGCTAACGATTGCGTCCTCTCTTTCCACTTCAGGCCTCTGCCGGCGACGGGGCTGGACGGACCCATCCTATGAATGTTACCGGGACCCTAACGGGTTCACCTGCCTGGTGTTGGTGAACGGACGCGAGTATCAGACAGACCTGGCTTATGAATCGGATCTCCTGGCTCAGGAAAACGCCGCCATGCGAGCCTTCATGGTCTGTCGCAACTTCTCGGTCAATGGCGGGATGCTTGCCCGCAACGGCATCGTCCAGGGGCTCCCGGCAGCGACATCAGATGCGAGCCGGCGTCGTTCGAAAAACCCGCCGCGGCAGACCACTTCTCGAGATGGGAGCGAGCGAGACCACCAAGGTCGACGGTCGGGCAACCACTCTAGCAGCTCTTCTACGGTGTCATTTGAATGAAGCAAAAAATCATGGTCACAGACCACAAAAACGCCACGTCGGGCGAGGCACAAGGAGAAGGACAGCAAGAAGAACAAGAGGGAAAGAAAAAAAGAAAAACAAAGACCATCTCATGCAGCCAGACCACGGCTGCGCCTAAATTCAGTGCGAAAAGGGTCAATGCTTTGACGCAGACGATTTTACGACTTCAAAATTTAAGAAGGGGCTGGAAAGGGAAGAAGAAAAGGTTGCTCCGACCTTTTGTTCGTGGACACGACTTTTCCACCTCGTGATTTTGAGCAAGATTTTCGAGGTCTCCCTTGTTCCATTCAGATCAGGAGCCTACCGAGTGAGGATCAGCCCTAGAAGGGCAGAGGGATATACACGTGGTTGAAAGGCTTCACAGCAGTTCCCAAGGGGAGATAACCCGCACACTCGCAGACGGCGGCTGGAACTTGTTTTCTTTTTTTTTCCTCTTTTCATTGCTCGATTCATGCGAAGAGGGCAGAGGCTTGGGAGGGGGGGTGCATTTCCTTTCTCGCCTCCTCCCTCATCAGCACGGCTGGGCGGGGATATTGAGCAGGAGAAGGGAGAAGAAAAGAGGAGGAATCACGATGGCATTAGGAATGAAGCAGACGGCGAAAGGCGCTTGCTGCCTGTGAGAGACAGCCTGTGAGAGACAACGGCCACACCGAAGAGAGATACAAAAAGGGGGGATACCGAGGCGCTGGCTGGAACAAAAGAAAAGCGGACGGGCTGTGGGATGGAAAAGGGTCTTCTCATTATATCCATGTCGCAATGACTTTATGATTAACGAACTCTAGATGTTTTTTGTTATTCTTTTCTCCTTCTCTCCTACCTCTCTCTCTCTGACTTTCTTTCTTATTTTCCCTCTTTCTTCCACACTCTCTCTCTTCTATCTGCCTCATGTCTGTTCTCCTTCTCCCCTCTCTATCTCTCCATCTGTCTCTTTCTCTCTATATGGCTCTACGTCTTACACTCCTCTTTACCCCCCCTCATCCAAGGGGCATGATGAATGAATATCCTCTTTTTCTTGCTTACTCCGCCGCCGGACCTTGCTTCGTCCCGTGGACTTCGCTGGTTCCACCCGCCACGAATCACCAAGACTCCCCTCTGTTAAGCCCTTCTTCCGTGTAGATTTCCAGTGGGGAGTACTGGCACTTCGAAAAGATTTCTCATACGGAAGTCTCTGCACTCCGTACTGACAGCGGCGTTGTCGGACCTGCGGAGTACCAAAAGCCCCTTTCATCCGGGAGACCCTGGGCGGTCAGCGAGGCCGAGCAGTCCGAGTCCGAGTCCGCAAGTTCGGGTTCGTTGGCTTTCGGGCTAGTACAATTTCCGAGTACTCGGGACCGGTGAGTGGCCTGATCTGCGTCTGACCCTGCCCCGTGCCTTCTTCCGTGCGCTTTCTTTTGCCCCGGGCCGGTCTGACGCGGTGGAGGTGATGGATCCATGATGGATGTCTTCGTCCGGAGTAGGGAGTAGGGAGTAGGGAGTACTGTACGGAGTGAACCGTACAGAGTACTCGTACGAGGACGGGCCAGAGAGTATGGATGCGGGTGGCCATGTCCGCAGTTGGGTTGCGGATGACCCTGGACTAGTGGGATATGGATGGCCATGGATATACGGAGTACTCCGTACGGAGTACGGAGGGCGCGGCCAAAAGTCATGCGTCGGCCCTAGCTACAAAAAAGCAAAAAAAAAACTCTACCGACCCTGCTATACAAATCGTATAGGGGTTGCGGTAAAGGACTTTTAAGCTTCTTCTCTTAATTAAAGGTATTACAATTTGCTTATTTTTAACTTTATACAATCTATTAAATAGCTTTAAATATAGATATCGCGACTTAGGCCTTAGTAGTTAGCCTTAAGGCTTTTACAGCGTTCTTAATGCCCTAGATCTTAGAATTAATTAGCGTCTCTAAGAGCTAGGTTAATTAGATCTACGCTAAAGCTATTAATCGTAGGTTTAATCTATTAGAACGACCTATACGCCTTTATAATATACATCTCTAAGACGCTCTTAAGTTAAGCTAGCTGCTAAAGGAAAAGGAGACTTATAAAGAGATCTAGAAAATAGTTACTTATAACTGCTACAGTTAAGAAAAGTTAACAGCAAGGATTTCTAAAGACCTAGGAAAAGTAAGGATTAGTATCTCTCCTTATATAGTTTATTAGGTCCTCTAGGCTGCTAGATTTTATAAGACAAAGCTTACTAAGTGTTATACAGTTATAGGTTACATAGGCTAGACTTAGGGACTTAAATAACGTAGGGGTAAGTGTGTATATTGTGTAGACTTTACTCTCTTTTCCTTCTTTTAAGAGTAGGCAACCTTTAGTATACCCTTTAGACTCTGTCTCTGTACGTCGGTGCTTATAGTAACGCTACCTCTGTACTTAGACCTTCTAGTCCTTAAGTGCCTTATACAGCCGTTAGCAATACTTATCTAGAGGTCTAGAAAAGGTTCTACGATCTATACCTTTTTATATACCCCCTTAGTTAATAAGGGTATTTGTACTCTATTAACTACTTATATACTCTAAATCGCTAGTATTAAGGTTCTTTTCCTTTTAGGACCTTAATTTTTTATATATTAAGGCTTACTCTTTAGTATAATTTACCTCCTTTAAGATCCCTCTCTCCTAATTAGTTAGTTTAACCTCCTTTTAGGGGCTCTCCTTAAACAACTTTCCTTTTAGCTTTAATTAAGTAAATTAATCCTCTTATGCGTATAAGCACGTACCCTTAGCCTGTTTAAGCGTTTAAGTATTGTTATTATAAAGCTTTCTTTAGCCTTTCCTTTTCCTTTGTTCTTTATTATCTCTAAGGGTACCTTTGTACTTGTCTTTAAGCTTATTTGCATAACTATGCCCTACCTTGTCTATTATTTCGTTAATTAAAGTAAGTTTTATAGTAGTGTTTAATTAAGGGGTTGTATTGCTGTTTAATTTAGTAGGTTATTAGCTAATTCTTGTATTTTAGGCCTCTTCTTTATTATAAGTCCTTTGCTTTTGTTTAAAAAGCAAAGGGGTTTATACCTTCTTCCTCTTAAGATTCGTAAAGCTTTGTATTTGTCTCCTTTTTAAGTAGTCTATAAAACCCCTTAGCTGTTTCCTTCTTATATTCGTTAAAGGTTAAGCGTGCTAGCTTAAGACGCTCTTTCTTCCTTTTTGTAATTTGTCTTCTTACTTGCTTTTAAAGGAAAGTTTTATAAGGCTATACAGCGTTCTATAGCTTTAAGAGATCTTATTTTTCTTTCTTTAGTATAGCTTACTTAACGCTTTAAATCGCTAGATCTAGCTAGCTTTAATTTTAGCGATTAGGTTTATTTTAATATTAAGTTTTTATAAAACAATTATTTTTCTTTTCTCTGTCCTTCCCTTAAACAAGTTTAAGATTAGGATATCGTAGACTTAGTTAATAACTAGATTAAAAGTCTAGCCTTTAAAGCTAGAGACAAGGTCCTTAAGTTATATAAGGATAAGGAAATAGAAGATAAAAAAGAAGAAGGAAAGAGTAAGGCAAAGACCTCTTCTTCCTTAAGTAAGGAGTTTAATAAAGATAGTAACAGTACTAGTAAGGGCCTTGTACCCCCTAAGTCTCCCCTTTAGGTATATCTTCTTTTCCTTTATTCTCCTTTCTTGTCTTACTAAGTGTTTCCTTTAAGCAAAGGGATTCTTATATAACTAAAAAGCTAGTAAAGCAAGTGCTCTACCCCTTTAATTCCTATTCTTATAGGTCCCTTTGTTTAAGGTTACTGCTTACTAAGAAATTAAATTGCCCTTTAAGCTAGATCTATAATTATACTTATAAAGAGCTAGATTTATACCCTTTTGCCTTACTGCCCCTTCTTAAAGGTAAAGCCTTTGTTTAAGCTAGGGCTTATAACGTAAGCAATAAGAGCTTTGTTCTTTTTAGCAAAGAGGAGATAAAAGATATAAGAGTTTAGATTATAGAACGTATTAATAAATTAAAAGGGAATTATATAGGTATTAAGGTATATTTCTTTGTTCTTTATATTTAAGAGTTCGTAAACTAATTTTAAACTAAACTAAGAACAAAAAAAGCTTTCTTATTTAGTAGTATAAATATCTTAAATAAGTAATATTAAAAGCCTTACTCTTTAGCGTTCCTTAAGTAGTTACTTATTTAAATAGTTTCTCTTTTCTTCTTTAACTTTAGTAATTTTTTACGTTATTTAATCCTTTAGTCTTAAACGCTGCTTAGGTTAAGTCCTTGCTTAAGTTAAAAGCTACGTTAAAACCTAAGGCTAAAGGGCCTGCCTTTACTCTTTAAAAATCGCTGCTAACTTAAACAAAAAGGAATACCCCCTTTAAGCTAGTTTTAAAAACAACTCTTTTAAAGCGTTTAGCCCCTTTAGCTACTTTACAATCTTCTTATAAGCGCTAAGCTTTAAGAAGTTAAGGTTTTGTTTCTTAGGTTTATCGTTCTTCTTTAATCTTAGTTTTTAAAGAATCTATAGATAAGATACTTCCTTAGCTTATTAACGATTAAGAGAACTTTATATATAATAAAAGGAAAGCTATAAAGTAGGCTAAGTAAGCAGTTAGTAACGCCTTTTAATACCTTTATATTAGCTGCGTTTAGGCTCTTGCTGCTAGCTAAAAATTTAACTTCTTTTGTTGCTGCGTCTTAAGCGTTAGCTTGCTTTGCTGCTATAACTACGCTTTAGGCAACTCTTACTGCAATGTATATGTATATCTTTTCTTTACTTTACTATATATTAAGCGTTAACCTTATTCTTAGTCCTTTAATATACTACTTTATCCTTAATATAGTAGTTAAGAAGCTTAGCAATAACAATCTCTTAGTAAGCTCTTTATCCTTTTGCTTTATATAAAAATAAGTTTAACTCTATTTTCTAAGGGGCAAAGGCTCTTGTAAGTTAGCTTAGGGACATCGTTTAGTTTAAGATTAATAATCTAGTACTCCTTAGTCCTTTTAATTATAAAGATCCTAAGGCTAAAGATCTTGCTATAGCTAAAGGCTACGCTGCCTATACTAAGGGTATATAAGAGAAGATTATAAAGTATTGTGCTACTAGTAAGATAAAGTAAAGGATACGTTCCTTTGTTTCCTTAATAAGCCTTCTGTTGCTCTTCTACTAAGCTATATTACTCTATTTTCTTTATTTTTAAGGTTAAGATTAGCTACGCATAACCTCTATCTTATATAATCTCTTGCTTTTAAGCTAGCTTAGGCCTTTCTTTTTAATACATTCTTGCTTAGCAATTTTCTTATGTTTAAGAGTGCTTAGAAATGCTTAAACCTTTGTTTTATAAGTAGCTTTATAAGCTTATCTGCTAGTATATCTTACAATAGCATAAACTAAATGTCTATAGCATCCCTTCTATACTTTTGCTAAGCCTACATCGCTTAGATTTCTATATACTTTAATCTTATATTTACTTTTCTAGAGTCTCTAATAATAAGGCGTATAGTCTAGAAATTGTTATACGCAATAGTAAACCTTTTTTATAGGTTAAATCTTATCTTATTAAAGAGGCGCTTAATTGTATAGGTCTCCTTTATAACTTAGTTTAAAGCAAGTAACTTAGCCTTAGTGCTTAATGTTATTACTATCTCTTAACAAGTAGCATTCTAAAGTATTAGGCCTTTATAGAAAGTTATAATATATCTTTATAAAGACTTCTTAGTCTTTTTATTATTAGCAAAAAAGGCATTACTACTTACTATAAGGACTCTTATATCTCCGATCCCTCTATAAACGAGTAAGGTTCTCCTCTACGTATAGAGGTATTTAATTATTTAATTAGCTGCCTTATAATGCTTATCTCCTAGATTAATAAAGAAACGCAACAACAACAAGGCTACGTATAAGATATCTAGTCTTGCTATAATAGTAGCATAAAGGATAGACCTTATTTTCTCTTAATAGAGCTTAACTAACTCTTTTATAGCTTTAACTTTTGTCTTTTTAAGTATTAAAGATAATAGGATTAGTACAAAAGGTTAACGTTTCTTGTCTATAAGGTTAAACCTTATAGCTACTTTCTTAATGTATAAGTTAAGCAAGAGGTAAATCTTCTGCTCTTTTCGTACTCTTATAAGCTTAATTCTAAGGAACTATTCTACGTTTCCCTTATTATATATCTTGTATTTAGCTTAGAGACCTTTAATTTTCTCTTAATAAAAAGTCTTATTATCTTTATAATACGCAACTATAATATTATTTATATAAAAGATAACAAAGAGATCTTATTCTAGAGTAAAGAAAAAGCATAGTTCCTCCTTGCTTCCCTTTAGTCTAAGGCTCTTAAGTGTCCTAGAAAACTCCTTAAACTATAGCCTAGGTAAGTCTTTAAGCTTATAAAGGGCCTTAACAAGCTTTAGGCACTTTCTATTCTTATAATATCCCTTAGGAAGGTTATATATAACTAAAATTGTGTTTTTATTTCTCTTTACATTTAAAAACGCGTTCTTAACGTTAAACTTCTTTAACTTATAGTTAAACCTTGCTGTAATTACTACTAGTATATAAAATAATTATATAGCAAGAGTTATAGCGTACGTCCCTTCGATAGTTAAGGCATCTTAGAGGTCTCCCTTAACAATAAAACAAGCTTTACATCTCTTAAGGTTTCTATCTTAATTAAGCTTATAGGTAAATACCTATCTTATTAATAAAGGTCTAACTAAAGCATTAGCTTAGTCTATTTCCTTTTACGTTCCCTTATTTTAAAGGGATCTAAACTCCTTATTAGCTGCTGCCTTAAATAAGTCCTTAAATTTATGTTTTTTAAGCTCTCTTTAGTTATTTAGCAGCCTTAAGAGGTCCTTAAAGCTCTTTATAAAAGCTAAAGGAACTATACCTTACCTTAATGCTAAGTTTAGCTAAAGCAAATTCGTTACTACTACAAAGAAGGTCTTAAAGTGCTTTATATCCCTTATCTTTAAGGGTTAAATATAATAGAAATGTCTAAACGTAGCTATGCTTATCCCTAAGATTATTAAGTATATTTATTGCTTATAAATCTTATTACTTCTTCTTAGTTAAGGTATTAAACTTAGCACTTTTTATATTTAGTCTATATCTTCTTAAGCTTAGTTAGAACTCCTTACTAAACTTATTATAGTTTCTATATAAGTATTTAGTCTAGCTCCTGCTCTAATTCTTAAAGTCTCTTAAGGTGTTTAAAGTCCTATAAAGGCTCTTTTCTTATATACTAAAGTATAATCTTAAGAATCCTTTGTCTTATTATTATTTTATAACGATTTACCTTCTTTTAAGAGTTCTTCGTTTAAGGCTAAAACCTCTGTTTCTACTTCTTTTGCCCCCTTAGGTATAGCCTGCTATACTTAGATCTTAAACAAGAGCCTTCTTAGCTACTTTTAAAGAAAGGTTTTATACTATATATAGTCTTTTACCTTATCTTCTTTAACCTTATATCTTTCTTAATTAAGTTTAAAGATCTTAGGTTCTAGCTTATTTTTGTTATATAAGTTAAAGAAATAGCATTTATTAAACCTTATATTCCTTAATTCTATAACTTATTCCTTATTAAAGAGCTATACTTAATATATATTTAAAGAAACATAGCTTATAAGATAGCTAATATACGCTCTTAGGCTTGTCTTAAAGAACCTTTAATTCCTCCTTGCTTTACAATCTCTATTAAAGCAATATACTTTATAGCTATAGGCGTAAATGCTATCTTAGCTAGGCCTTAAGTCTACGAAGTAATTATAAATTAAGTTTAGAGCGTTGTCTTAAAACTACTGTTTAAGCTTATTAATTAAGGCTCTTATTCTATTGTTTTAAGAAGGACTAATGTTATAAAGATAAGCAGCTGCCTTTATAGTCTTAGGCTATAGCTCCTTAGGCAGATAGGCTCCCTTTTGTATTTTAATCTGCTTAAGTGTAATCTCTTGCCTTACTCGCTCTACTATACTATTTAGTTTATACGTATATAGTAGTATAAGCTTAAGATTAATGCCTTTTAAGTTTACTTATTCTTAGTATTAAGTAAGCCCTTTAATCGCGATTACTATCTTTTTATTGTTTTAACAGATCTTATAAATTATAAGTTTATATTACTTCTTAACCTTCCTTTTAAATTAAAAAAGCAAGTTAAAGACTATATTATAAGTCTTGTTAAAGAGTAGTTTTACGTTAATTATTCTACTATACTTATCTTTAATCGTTATAAGCTATTAAGTATTATTGTACCCTTCCTTATACTCTTAAAGGTCCTAGTAGATCCTTTAGTAAGGCCTTATACTCTACCTTTCTAAGGCCCTTTAGGATACTACTTAAGTAGCATAAGTCTTTGCGTAAATCTTATACTTAAGGCGTTTAGTGCCTTTAATTTTAACGTTGTAAGCGTTTTAAACAAGTGCTCTTAGCGCCTTAAGGCTAAGGTATCTTAAGCGTAAATGCTAAAGCTCTTTTTTGTCCTCCCTTAGGGTTGCTAGGTCCTTTAATAGTCTTCTTTAAACTACGAAAATGCTTAATCTAAGCTTAAAAGCTATATATTCGTTAAGATAAGGATTATAGGGATTATTATAGACTATAGGTAGGTGTATTATATAGTAGTATAAGGTTATTGATTTCTCTCTGTAGCTGCTAAGCTTGTGCTAGGGGTAATCTGTGTATATGTAATAACTAAAGGGCCTTATAACTGTTTATTATAATTGCTATATAAAAAAAATTTAATAACGTCCTTATTGTATCGTCGCTAAGGCAACTAAGACTTAATAAACATAACTAGCTTAGTCCTCTTAGCCTACTATTACTATTAACGCTTTACGTTATTTTGTCTTATTGTTTCTTTTAGTAAAGCTATAGTAAGTTATATAGCTCTAATAAACAACAAGGCTAAGGACGAACACTCCTCTATTTAGGTAGAGGCTAAGGCGCTAGCTATAGTAGCAGGGCGCTATAGGCAACCTTACTGTACTAAGTGCTAGGAGTTAAAGGCATTAATAAGCGTTATAGCGTTAATCGTTAAAAGATCCTTGTTATACTACTCGTTGTATTCTGCTAACTATCCCTTTTAGCAGACTAAGTACTAAAGGCGCCTGTTTACTTAGCGCTTAGTAAGCAGGGACTTAATCTTAAAGGACTGCTATTCTTCGTTGTTGTCGTTAACGTGTACCGCTTCTATAGAATTAGGTCTTAAGCAGTTAAAGGGATCGTCGCTAACTAGCGCGCGTTTTAGCTAAGTAATAGAGACTACTAGGTAGATGCGCTAGTACGCTAAGAGATCGAGCTTATACGCGTATAGGTTAACTTTACAGGCTACATAAACTAGACTAACTTTTTATTAGCTAAATTTTATATACTGCTTAAGCAGTTTATACCTATAATAGAGACGTAGGAATACTATGTTGCCTTTAGTAAACTAACTAAGCTAGTAGGATACATTAAAGTAGTGCTTATATTTAGCGTTCGTAAAGTCTATTGCTACCTTAGCTTCCTACTAGTACATCTTACGCAAGAAGCTAAGGGATTTTGCTAATATGTTAGCTAGACCGATTAAACGCTTACTAAGGACTCCTAAGGGGGTTTAAGGTTAAAATCTAAGCACGAACTCGTTTAGTAAGCAAGCTAGGGAGACTATAAAGGCGTTGTTAAGGGCTGCTTAGATAGTAGGCAAGGCTAATAGCTAATAGCTTAGCAGGTTAACAGAGAAGAAGTAGCGTAGGGCTACTTTAGCGATTACATTCGTTAATTTAGCCTGCCTATCGCTAGCTAAGTGCTAAGCTATTGTTATTACTATATACGTGCTTAGCAGCAAGAGGAGTTCTGTTTAAAAGTTAAACTGCTACTTTTAGTTACGATCTAAAATAATCGCTAACAGGATCCCTTAGTCTACGATCTACTAAAAGAACAGCAGTACATAGGCCTAATTAGCTACGCTATAACGCTTATAACCTAAGAGAAAAGCGTGTTTCTTTAAAGCTTTATAGGTTACCGTTAATAGTATGTTAAACTCCTTAAAGCTAAGCTGCTTAAAATAGGTATCTTTTGCAGATGTAACTAGTAGACCTACGACGAAATCGAGGCATAGGGTCTTATACGGCATAAGGTCTAGTGTAATAGGGTTTAGGTTGCTAAATTATAGTTATTATAAAATCTAGTGTGTTTAGTAGGGGCAGTGTTCTATATACTTGCGTACCCTAGCCTATAGACAGGGGAAGACAAAGCTGTTTAGTTCTTTTATAGTACGTTTAGCGCTAAAGTGTTAAGGGTTATATGCTATAGATATTATAAGCTTAACCTTACAGTTAAGAACGTATAGCTTCTAGCTTAATACGCTATTGTAGAAGATTAAGCTATCGTCCTGCTATTTAAATATAAGTCCTTGCTAAGACGTAAACTACCCCTTAGTTGCTGTAAAAGGGGCAGCGAGCTGTATAAAGATACAGTTAAACTTAAGGTCTATTCTATACCTATCTACAAACTCCTTTAAGAGATGCTTAAGAACAATTACCTTAGACCTAAAGAGTCCTATGTCTACTAAGAGGCCTTCTAAGATATCGTTAAAGCAGCTTTCGCCTACTACCTTAAGCTTAGCGCAGTTATTGCTAACACATAGGAGTTGCAATAGTACGTTTAGCAGTATATTTAGCTTCCTTAGGATATAAATAACCTTAAGTAAGAATTACAATAAGTAGCTGCTTACGTAGATTAAGCAGGGATTCTTCTTAGATACGTTTAATGTTGTTATAAACTTTTAATAGATAATAGGGCTAGTAGTAGAGTAGTTAGTTAGTATATATATTAGTTAGGATACGCTGTAAAACAAAGTATAGTTCTTAGAGACTACTTACACAAGGTAAGCGACCTCTAGCTCTGTTAGCTAATAGTTACGCTCTGCTAAGCTTAGTATCTTTAACTAGAAGCTAATGTAATCGATTAAGGCACGATCTAAGGAGCGTATTAGGTATTCTAGGTCGAAAACCCCTTAGTAGTAGAAGAAGGTAACCCTAAACCTACGCTCTTTAAAGGCATTAATTTTAGCGAAGAGCTACTAAGCATCGTTAGCGTACATAAGCTTAAGCTTTAAGCAGTAAAGTAGATTTTCCTAAAGCAAGTTAAACGCAGCGCGCTAGTAAGCATCTATAGCTATCTATAGCTTGCTATCGGTATAGACAGTAAAGACAAAGCAACGGCAGCGTAAGCGTAAGTTTAATTAGCCTACCCTATGCCCTTTAGCTAGCAGTTCTATCTTCTGCTAGTACAGCAGCTTAATTTTCTAAGCGTATATAAGAATAAACGCGTAAATCTAGTTTATTGTACTTATATACGTTTTAAGATGCTTAAGTGTATAAGGATAGTCCTATAGACGCAAAGCCTTAACGCGGTTATTAGTAAGGGAGACGCCTCTGCCGTTAACGTTGTAGCTAAAGAGTACGACGGACTTATATCCTATAAATAACTTTTCTAAAGATAAGCTAAGCTATAACTAGTAGAAGAAGCTTAATACAGCGTTAAGATAATAAAGGTAATCTAGTAGCGTAAAGGAATAAATAACAATGTTGTTAATGTATACGTAAGCGAAACCGTAGTATAGGCGCAACTGCTAGTCTATCTATCTTTAGACATAAGGGGAAGAGTTATAGAACCTTATAAAGGCTACGTTTAACTGCTTTAGTTTATAATAGGTAGTAAGGGTAAAGCGCTTATAGAAGTTAAGGTATACTAAGAATTAGTAAAAGAAGGATTATACGTCTACTACTATAATCTATCCTACGCTGCGTAGCAAGGCTATGATCTCTTTTTGCTATAGAAGAAGGTATATATCTAGAACAGTAGCTGCGTTAAGGTTATAGAGGTTAATAATAACGCGCCCTTTATCCTTCTTGTTTACTTAACGCTAAACTATAAAAACTAGTACCGTAAACAAGGTTAAGTAGGTAACGAACTGTATCTAACTAAAAGCGTATATTAGGTTAAAGACGTCTTTAATACATTGCTTATCCTTAGCGTTAATAGGATAAGGCTTACTAGTAAGGCGCTGTACTTCCTATCCCTTAGCTAATAGTACTGTTATTTAGTCTTTATAAAGTATGTTTAGTAAGAGCTTAAGGGACTAAATATCCTACTAAGCAATAGCTACTAGCAGCTATAGGACTACGTTATTGTTGTTTACAAAGATATACACTTCTTTAAAGCTAACTACTTCCCTGTAAGCTACACAGCTAATGCCTAGAGAGGGATAGCCTATGTCTTAAGGGAAGCTGTAAAGTATAGCGTCCTTCTGCTTGCTAAGCCTAAGGCCTAGTTAACTGTCTTTACTAGTAGTAGGAGGGGGCTTTACTATAGCTGCTTAAAAGGTACTTTCGTAGTCGTAGTTATAATTAAAGTACACTAATAATGCTACGTCTATGTCTAAGACCGTAGGCTTAGCTACGTATACGTAGAATATATTATACTTGCTGTTATAATTCTCTACGAACCTAAGACAAGTGTTTTTCTTTAAGAGTAAAGGGTTAGTAGTAGTATTAGCTAACTATATAAAATTAGTTATAGCATTAACTATAGCGTATAAGACCTTAGTATAGGTGCTTAATATTATAAAGGCTTAGTCCTTAGGTAGACTAATTAAGGCAATAGGGATCTTAGCGTACTAACTAAGGGGAACTGTAAGATTGCCTATTATAGTAACCTTATAACGTAAACGTTTAGCTACGCAATAGTAGAAGCAGATAAGAACCTTTAGTGCTTAACATAAAGCAATATATATAACTTTGTTTTTAAAGTTAAGGGAGACCTTATAGAGGTAGAGCTAGCGCGTACTAAGGAGCAAGCAAGTGCTTAGATTCTTAATAACCTAAGCGTAGACGACTATACGTCCTAAGCAGCGTTAGCTGCTAGAATCGGTGCTATAGATAAGAATAAGGAAGGTAGCTTGTCTTGTTACCTTAGTGTAGCTGCTAATGCTACGAACAGACTAAGGAGGTACGTTAAAATAACAGACTCTTAGCTAGGTCTTAAGCTATTTGTCGTTTACGATAAGGGTAGAATAGCTAGCGTTAGCTACTGCAGTTAATACTATCTTAACTATAGGATTATTAAGGATAATGTTAAAAACTATATAAGTATAAGCTAAGAAACCTTTAAGGCCTAATCCTTCTATAACTAGCCTAGCTAACATAACTATTTTGCGTAAGCTGACGGGGCTAACGGGGTATATCCTAGTTACGCTAAGATAGTTAAACAAGGCTATGTATATAGCAAACTGTATAAGGTACGTTTAGCAGCGAGAACGCTAAAGGTTAAGGATGTTGCTGTAATAGGTACTAAGGGTCTTAAGATGCTTTTGTAATTAATTATTACTATTAAAGATCTTATTATAGAAACAATAAGTTAGACAGGTAAGGATAGTAAGAATAGACTTAATAACTAAGTAAGCGTACTAAAGGTATACCTTACTAAAGAAGTATTTGTTAAAGAACATTAAATCTATGCTAGTTAGTTTAAAGGTACCCTAAGCCTTAACGTCCTAAATAGCTTCGCAGTCTTCTACTAGGATAAGAAGGATATTGCTGTTAAGGTTATTATCTAGCTAGTTAGTACCTAGCCTAGCCTAGTCTAGCTTCTTCTTATAGCGCTATATCTAGATACGCTAATTTAGGTTAGTAGGGCGCTAGCTATAGGAGTAAATAATATAAGGACGTTTATCCTTGCTATAGTTAGCGCGCTCTTATGTCTACGGTAAGCAAATATTAGCATAAGAATTAGCTTATTAATTAGATAGTAGTTAAGGCTTAACGACGTTAAAGCAATTAACTTAGTGCATAGATTGTTAGTTCTAACGTTATAACAATAGCTAATGCTTACTGCTAATAGGGCAATAGGGTAAAGTAAAGGTGTTACGCTAAGCCTTAGCTTTCTTATTAAAAGTATAAATCTAATCGTTAAAGACTGTTTTAAGACAAGGCTTAGCAATCTTAAGCTTTAGATGCGCGCTTAGCTTATTGTAAACAACTAACATAAGCGCCTTAGGAAACCGATAGCTATAGAAGTAAGCAAGGTACATAACTATAGTAACAAACTTAGTAACTAAGTTGCTATAGACGCACTAAGCGTAGTTATACTCTATAGTCTTTAGCTAGCAAAGTGCCTTAGTTATATCTATCTAAAAGCGCGTTTCTAGGGCTTCTATCTATAGGCTAATTAGCTTAGCACGGTAAATAGCTTTCTGCTTAGGTAACAGCTAGCTACGATACTACTTTATAGCTTTACCGTAGAGCAGAACAACTATGCTTATATATAGCTAAGACTTGCTGCTAAGGGTAATAAACTTTAGCAAGGAGTCGATAAATAGACCTATGTTGCAATAGCATATCTAGCTGCTGCTATAAAAGATGCCTTTGTCTTTTAAGCTATCTAGCTAGAAGAAACTAATAATTTCTAGCTTAAAATCTATTCTTAGTAGGCTAAAGTAACGTAAGGCTAACTAGCCTACGCTGCGTTCGTTAGACCGCTATAGGGAATAACTGTATAACTTATAATAGCTACTAATAGAGCAGGGTTGTATAGGACGTAAAGGAGGGGGATAAGCAGCTATAAGCTACTAACGCAACGTCTTAGGGTTAATGCCTAGCTCCTTAAGAGCGTTTAATAGCTTTGTCTTAGCCTCTAAACAGCTACTGCTATTCTAGCTGCTATTGCCTTCTATAGCTAACGTTCTACTATAAAGAGCCTTTTAACCTAAAGGGATAGCGTTAGCGGCTATAGCAAGAGCAAAGGAAGATAAAGTAGACTAAGAATTTTATAAAAGGGCAGTAAGGAATACCTTAGGGATGCAAAGGTTTAATAAGGAAATAAGACTAAAATACAGTAACAGTAGAGTCTAAGAAACGCGTAACAAGACTAAGGTCTAGGAAGTATAGGCTAACGCTTAAGACGCTAGGCAACTGTTAAGCTAAGGAAAGGTTAACTATAGAAGCATAACAGGGGATAGGGGAAAAGAAGAAAGGAAATTAAGAAAATAAGGAAAGATTTAAAGGGAAAAGGAATAGAAAAGAGTAAAGGTGTCTTCGATTAGTAGGAAAAGGGAAAACAAAGAGTAAAAAGAAGCAAAGGGCAAGGGAAGTCGCTGTAGGCTACGTAGCTGCTAAAGGGGGCAAACGACGAGTTAAGGCCTCGCGTTATTGCCTAGTGCTAAAGTAGCAACAGTAAGCGTAGATAAGGCATAGTAGGCAAAAGCGCTAAAGGAAACGGTTACGCTTAGCCTAAAGGGCCCTCTTATATTGTTTAGTTACGCTAGCAACAATAGCGCTACGCTTAGCTATAAGATTTAACGTAGATAAAGAAGAAATCTATCTACGCTTTATAAGCAAGTATAAAAGTTATATTAATAATATAAGCGTAGCTTAGTTAAAACAGGCTAGTTAGGTAAGTTAAGGACGATTAGTATTATTGTAAGAGGCAGTAGGATAAAGGAGCTGTTAGCAATAGCAAGGGCTTGCTTAATATGCTCTTTAAGGATAGAGCGATTTTTAACGTAGTCTTATAAGCAAGGGTAAGCGTTGCTGTAGAGTATACGTAAAGCCTATGCAGAGGGGTTATTGTTAAGATATTATAAAAAGCTATTGTATCTGTTGTAAGTGCAAAAGTAACGATAAAGGTAGTTGCGTAGTACCTCGTTAAAGAAGAGCAAGACTGCGGCGACTAGTTAACTAGCTAAAAGGTTAGCTAGTAACAAGGGAATGCTAGCAGGGTTAGATAACGCTATAACGTAGATAGTAATAATAAGGTATATAAGAATCGAAGGAATTAAACTAGCTAGTAGGCGTCTGCCTATAAGGCTTAGCGCTAGGACGGCTTAGCTAGTAGGCTTTAGGCCTTAGATCTTCTTTTTGTATACTTAACTAAGTAGTCCCTTAGATGTAATAGGTATATAGATTGAATCGTAGCAATTAGCGTATTACTACTAATTATTATAGACTATAGGTAGGTGTATTATGTAGTAGTGTAAAGTTATTGATTTCTCTCTATAGCTGCTAAGCTTATGCTAGGGGTAATCTATGTGTGTATAATAACTAAGGGGCCTTGTAACTGTCTATTATAGGGATGCTAAGGATAGAAAGAACGAGGCTTGTATTTAATAAAAACGAGGCTATAGGCGCGAGTAAGCTAGGCGACTACTACACTTACTTCTAGGTCTCTAAAGCGTAGAGTACAGTTAAAGCTGTTGTACTATACTCTAGCCTTAGATAGCTTAGCTTCTAAGACAATATTTACATAAAAGCCTTCTATAACTGCAACGTTCTTAAGTTTAAGATCCTTAGTCTTCTCCTTATAGTCTCTATTTAGTACCCCCTAAAGTACTTGTTTCCTTCTTCTAAGGACAAGGAAATTAGTTAAGCCTGCTTAAACAACCTTATCTAAGTTATATAGGACAAAGGAGTTAAGCATTAGTAAGGCTTAATTATTAATAAGGTAAGTTATACTATAATTATTAAAGACAGTGCTCTCTAAGAGTAGGTAATAGGGGCGCTTTCTTATAGTTATAAACATACTTATATTAAGCGGACAAAGGAGATCTATAAGGTTAATAAGGGTTGCTGTAAGCGATCTAAGGAGCTTTACTTTCTTCCCTTTTAAGTTAAAAGCTTCTGTTCCCTTTATGTCTTAGTTTACTTTCTTAAGGGTTGCTTAAAGGTTAGCTTACTTATCTCCCTTAATGTTCTTAAGCACTATACTTATACGCTTAAAGTTCTTTAGATAAAGCATTCTTCTAAAGGCGTACTTAACGTCTTTATACCCCTTAGGCTTCTACTAATGTAAAATTCTATAAGGGCACGTATAGTAGAAACTTTCTGTTGCTTTAGCTAAGTATAAGCTTCTACGTCCTCTTCTATAAGCCCTTCTTCCTTTCCTGCCTTAGTCTCTTCTATAGCCTTAAAAGTTGCTATAGCTTAATTCTCCCTTTCCTTGCTAAAGGGATAAGGACTAAGCTCTCTTTTCTTTCTTAACCTAAGGTTAAAGGGTTAACATAGTCGTAGACAGAGTAGCAGTCTCTTTGCTTTTCTTGCTAATAATAGCTATTAAGATTTAAGAACGCTTCCCTTTTGCTTAAATCTTAGCCTTAAAGAACTTAATGTATTCGTTAAGCTTTAGAATGCTTAAGACGTTGTTTTTTATAATTGCTTTATTAAGTTTAAAGAGCTTTCTTATTAACTAGTTAAGCTTAAATTTCTGTTTAGTAGTACAAAGGAAGTTCTTAATTACTATAAGCTTTTTAGCTTTAGGTAGATTAAGTGTAAGCATTACGCTATGTTTATGCTAAAATTTCTTAATCTACTTTTCTACGTTGTTTCCTACTTTTAAGCCTTTAGCAAGCACTTTCTTATACTTATCTTAAGCTATCTTCTTTTAAGCGTACTTACTTAAAGCAAATGCTACTATTAACTCCTTAGTTATTATCTAAGTTGTAACTGCGATTTCGCCTTTAGCAAGTCTCTATATAATATTATTATATATATCGTCGTTAACTATCTTTATTATCTATAGCTTAAGTTAGCTATAGGCCTATAGCTTGCTTTTTTGTTTTTTAAGTTTAGCATTGTATTTACTTATATAAAAATAGTATATAATCTTAAGAGCTCTTAGGTCTATATTGTTAAGATCTATAGTAGTTAAAGAGTAGTCTGTTTCTTCCTCTTTATCCTAAAGGCTTAAACTTTCCTTTAAATAAGTGTTTCTGCGCTACTAAGGTTAGATTTAAGCAAGGGCAGCTATAGTAGCTATTTAATAATAAGTATTATTAACAGTTAGCATCTCTAGAGCTTTATAAAAGTTATATTTAAGTAGGTTTGCCCTTAGATCGACTTTAGACTAGATTTTAAGCGCAAAAGCAGTGTTTTTAAGTACCTAGATCTACTAGAACTAGTCCCTATTAAACTTTAAGTAAAGCTTTTCTAAGTCTTTTTAAGGAGCTATCTTAATCTCTTTTTCGTTAAATATAAGTTTTTAACGTTGTAATTATATTGCTTAGTTTATTAAAAGTTTTTAGTTTCTTTCTAAACTATATAGGCTTATAACTGTTATATAGTTATAGGTTACATAGGCTAGACTTAGGGACTTAAATAATATAAGGGTAAGTATATATATTATATAAACTTTACTCTCTCTTCCTTCTTTTAAGAGTAAGCAACCTTTAGTATACCCTTTAGACTCTGTCTCTGTATATTAGTGCTTACAGTAACGCTACCTCCGTACTTAGACCTTCTAGTCCTTAAGTGCCTTATATAGCCGTTAGCAACACTTATCTAGAGGTCTAGAAGAGGTCCTGCGATCTGTACCTTCTTACACTAAGAAGCTAAGCTTTACAGAGACTATAAGAAGGGACTAACTCTAGTAGTGTCTTGTATACGTAGACTAGACCCTTAATAACTAGAAGAACGTTATTTAGACCGATAAGACGTCTATTATCCTAAGGCATCGCTGTAGCAGCTACTAGGTCTAGAAGAAGTTGTTTAAACGGTATAATTAATCTTATATTTAGCTTTGTTAAAAAAGGGCTTACGAATTTATATTCTAAGGGTTATTCTTATATAATCGCAAAGGGCTATACTATTGCTAAGGCTTAAAGAGCGTAGCTAAGAAGTAGGCCGTAGATAAAGCTATTATAGAGATAAATTAAGAGTTAGAGCTAATTTTAAAGGAGTAGTAGGAGATTATTAACGGTATACGTTGCCTAGCTCTCTAGAACTTTCCTAAGAAGAAGCTACAGTAGAAGTAGACTGCAAAGAATAGGAAGCTGTTAAAGAACTAGTATAGTTATAGTAAGGTTAACTAGTAGCAGTACTAGTAAACTATAATGCTACTAAAGTTAATTCTATTTATAAAGGAATATTGTAAAGTACGCCTAAGCACATTAGTCTAAGAGGATAAGGCACTAGTATACTATTATTAGTATTAACAGCGTATATATAACCTCTATAACGTTTCTTAGCTTATATAGTATAGGAATTCTTTAGATTTAAATATAATTAAGCTAGCTTAGTAGTATCTTAAGAGGTTAACAATAGCTAAGGGGGCCTTAGAACGTCGTAAAGATACGATTAAGATATAGGAAGACGCGTAGAAAAAGCTACTATAGAAGAAGATATAAGCTTAAATTAAAAGGATACTAATCTACGTAAAAAAAATCATTAAACTAAAGGGCAGGAATAAATATTATAAAGGAAGAGAGAAAGAAGAGAGTAATAGCCCTAATAGAGAAGGTAAAGGAAGGTCTAAAGGAGGTCTTAGGCCTAGGGGCTCGTAAAGGAAGGTCTAGAGGAAGTCTTAGGCCTAGGGGCTCGTAAAGGAAGGTCTAGAGGAGGTCTTAGGCCCAGGGGCTTGTAAAGGAAGGTTAGGTCGGGTCTAGAGGGGGTCTTAGGCCCGGGGGCTTGTAAGGGAAGGTCTAGAGGAGGTCTTAGGCCTAGGGGCTTGTAAAGGAAGGTTAGGTTAGGTCTAGAGGGGGTCTTAGGCCTAGGGGCTCGTAAGGGAAGGTCTAGAGGAGGTCTTAGGCCTAGGGGCTCGTAAAGGAAGGTTTAGAGAAGGAAAGAAGGAAGGAAGAAAGAGAGATAGGAAGGGCCTTAATTAAGGAGATAAAAAAGGAAAAAAAAGACTTAACTAAAGAGATAAAGAAGAGGAAAAGAAGCTTTTATTAGGAGATAAAGAAAAGGAAAAGAAGAAGCTAGAAAGCCCCTTAATTAGAGAGATAAAAAAGAAGAAAAGAAGAAGCTAGAAAGCCCCTTAATTAGAGAGATAAAGAAGAGGAAAAGAAGCTTTAATTTAAGAGATTAAGAAGAGGAAAAGAAGCTTCGATTAGAGAGATAAAAAAGAGGATAAAAAGAGCCTTAATTAAAGAAATTAAGAAGAGGAAAAGAAGCCTTAATTAAAGAGATAAAAAAAAGGATAAAAAGAGCCTTAATTAAAGAGATTAGGAAGAGGAAAAGAAGCCTCGATTAAAGAGATAAAAAAGAGGATAAAAAGAGCCTTAATTAAAAAGATAAAGAAGAAGAAAAGAAGAAGCTAGAAAGGGCCTTAATTAGAGAGATAAAGGAGGGAAAATAGAGGTTTTCGCGATTTCTAGATTTGTAGGGCTATTTAGAGGCTGTGTGTGGCTGTGTGTGTGGCTGGGGCCGACGCATGACTTTTGGCCGCGCCCTCCGTACAAGTACGAGATACGGATGGCCATGAGCGAGTCCGGGATGCGGATGACCCAGTATGGAGTATGGAGCGAAGGGAGCGTTCATCTCTGTATTGGGAGTGTACGGCGTGCGGAGTACTCCGTACTTGGGGAGAAGCGCTGGACCTCGGGCAGGAGGAAGGCTGATACGGTGGATATACTCGTACTCGTACTGATGCGGTAGAGGGCTCGGCCGTAAGAGGATGGCGAGGATATCCCGGGGAAGGGGGGGGGTGGTAGCGTAAGCGGGAGGCGGGAGGCGGGAAGGCGATCTGAAACTCGGGGTTCTGGATCGATCTACGGAGTACGGAGTACTCCGTACAAAGTACGGAGTACGGAGTATGGAGTGAGAACGCCAGTGCGAAGTGGGAGTACTGGTATGGAGTACGGAGTAGAGATGGAGTGATCAGCAGGGTACGAGTACGGATCACGGAGTAGAAGGCTGGAGGAAGCGTAGAAGGGGGATGCTGGTGAGGGGGGTGGTGCGGAGCGGGGAGTACTCCGTAGATCCGTCGTGGACATGGGGTTCGGGGGGATGGAGAAGCGAGGAGTTGGATCGGGGGCGTGGCGGGTGAGGTGTGATGTGCGGAAGGTCTGTTTGATGATTAGTATATGGGGTGATGGAGGTGGAGGGCTGCGATGGCTGTATGGAACGGTGAGGGAAGAATCTAGCTTGTGAGGATGGAGGCGGGGGGGGCGTCTCGTGAACGGAGGAGGGAGAACAGAGGAGGGGATGCTTGTACGGAATAGGGGTTACGGAGGAGGGGAATAGGCAGTGGTGAGGGTGAAGTGGGGGAGTGGGTTGTGACACGAGCCAGACTTCTTCTGTGCAGAGGTCGGTCCTGAGGTTCAGATGATCAGAGATCCGTAGTATAAGGACAGCGCATGGAGTACGCAGTGCTCCGTACAGAATGAAAAGCATGTACGGAGTACCCCGAAGGGGTAACGGAATAGGGGTTGCGGAGTACGAAGGAAGGCGTACAGAACAGGGCATACAGTGGAGAGTACGGGATGCGGGGTAGGGAACAGGGGGTGGTGAAAAGAGGTCTGGACTTACGGAGTATTTCGTGCTGGCAGTGAAGAGGCGGCGAAAAGGGGCACCATTCCTCATTCAGGAGAGGGTCTGTCGGCTTCGACTTGATCTTGGTGCTGAGGGTGTTCTACGCGTGGAGGCGGGGGAGATATCCGCCTCTACGGAGAACGTGTAAGGAGTGTGGAGGAAGGAGGAGGAGATTGGAGAAGGGTGGACGGTTTTGGATCCTGGCGTGGACGGAGCACAGTGGATGGATGTGTTCGGGGGACTCCGGGATGGAGATGGAGCGGACGGGGGGGTCCGCGGGCCCGGGGCTGCGATGATTTCTCGACGGTGAGGATCGGCCGCACTCTGCAAAGATAGGGAGCAGTGCGGAGTAAGAACGGGTGGTTCTTCGTACTCGGTACTCCGGACAAGTGTGTGGGACACCGACTTGAGGGATCGTGCGGAGGAGTCTTGAGGGTGTGCGGGGGAGGGGGAGGAGTACGAGTACGAGTGCGAGTGCGAGTGCGAGTGCGATTGCGAGTACGGAGTACGGGGCTCTGTAGATATGGGCGAGGGGAGGCATGGGCGGCTTGAACCAGCAGAAGAGGCCGGGATATGACTGGGAGAGACAAGTGTCTGAATGGAGGACTTTCCAGGGGGCTCGGGGTGGATGGTCCCCCGCCGAGGAGAAGCTTGGATAGACGAGTATGAGGAGGCTGAGGAGACGATTGTGAGCTTCGTACGGAGTACTCCGTAGAATCATACAGATTGTCCTGCGTACTCCGCACGCCGTATGGAATACGAAGTGGATGGGTGGTGTCCTGAGCAAAGTATGGAGTACTCCGCACGGGGGTTAGAGGGATCGGCAGGGAGGGCGTCGATGGAGGGGGCCGGTAGGCCGATAAGGATGGGAAGAAGGTGGAGGAAGGGACGGTGAGAACGATGGGAGTGTTGGGTTAGGTGATTGCGGTTGATGTGTGCCGAGGCATGGGCTATCGCAATCTTGGGGGGTGAAGGAGGATGGGCTAGGACCCGACGGGACAGGATGGAGAGAGGAGGGAAGGGGGGGGGCGCGGGGGAGAGCGTGGAGGCGCGTGGCAGAGGGTGAGATGGGCTGGACGCGTGGGCGGGAAGGATTGGATGGATGGGATGGGGGCGAACGTGGATGGATGGGATGGGATGGGATGGGATGGGATGGGATGGGATGGGATGGCTGGGTGGGTGGGATAC
>NIGD01000010.1:666710-743715 GCA_003055185.1 Escovopsis sp. TC
GGGGGGGTTCGGGATGGTGGATTGGGTGGATGGTTGGATGGATCGTGGTGGCGTATGCACGATCACGTGATGCAGTGGATGGATGTCTGGCATCGTGACGGCCCCTTCGAGATCGCACTGTCAGACCTCATCCGAAGATGGGGACGAGGAGGAGAGAAGATACTGGGGAATCAGGAGCAGCATTTGACTTCAAGATTTGCCGGGCTGAGCACGAGCACGAAGTGGAAGTAGACTTTCAGAACTCTCCCACTGCAAGCTTCTGCTGAGGAGGCTCTGTTTGGAGTGCAGGCAGAACGCTGCGTGCGATTCGTATCATTAGTACTCCGTACTCCGTACTGTCAAGCTAATCCATCATGGCCTTGCTTTCTCTTGACCTTTGATCCATCCATCTATCACCACCACCGCCGCTCTCTCATGGTAGGCTCGATGCAGTGATCCAGGGGCCGATGCAGCTACGGAATGAGTACTTTTCTCCTCAGTAATGCCTCTGTGTTTGCTGAACAGGATCGTGATGCGTGTTGGCTGGCCTTGTCTCCATCTGCGCCTGAGCCGGAACCACCGAGCCAGAATGAGAGCAAGCCGGCAGGCAGCCTTGACCCAAGATGTCTGCCAGTCCAGAGCAGGATGCTATGCTCCAGTCTAGGAGCACGAGTGTCTTGTGTCTTCTGTCCCATGATGCCCCATCGGCACATTCGTACTGAGCGTAGGAGGAAAGAGGAGCTCTTGAGCGAGGTCCTTCGAGGGCTTCAAAGCCAAGGCGCAATGTGCTGGATCAAAGCATGGATCGGCCGCGGTGTCAAAGGGTATGGGCCTTCTGCGTGCAATGAATTGTGGGGATCCTGTCTCCGAGCACGACTGATTCGCCCCTTGACTGCCCGAATTGACAGGAATACCAAAGGTGGCATGCTCTGCCTCCCAATTCGAGATCGAGTTGCTCCTCCTCTCCATGCTGTGCTCGTGTCACTGCTCTTTTTCGTGCAGTCAAGGGCAAGTGAGTCCCTAGGCAACGATCTGTGTGAGCCAGGAGAGTCATGGGTCCCTTCGGTAATCGCTACAGAGAGCCCGGGCCCTTTGCTCTTTCGGGCGTCGACTTTCGCATCGCCGCTAGCAGACTCGAAGCGTCCGGAAAGGGGCAACGCGTTTGATCTCTCGGCAGAGACGCCCGCCAAAGAAGCCTCCTCCAGGGAAATGTACCTCGGAGTGCGAGATCGAGTAGGAGCACTCTGAGTATATGCCCCGTCCGAGGAGCTGCCTGGTACTCCGTAATGCTCGTACCAAGCATGGAGCAACTTTGGTGAGCACGAGTCCGGATGCCTTGTTCTTGCATGCAGCGTTGCCAGCAGCGTCAAGGCCATGTCCATCCGCTGGATCGCGTGCTCCTTGCCCACGCCTCGAGCCCGGTGGAGGGGCAGTCATGGTTCCGTGGCTCTCAGGGGTCTGGTCGCCCACGGCGGCTCCAAGTCGTCCAACACATGTCGGCGTATGTGAAAGAGGTGCTCAGATCGAACCTCGCCACGTACCCATCCGGGGCCCAGGTGGCAATGCCGCGGCCTTGTACTCCGTACTCCGTACTCTTGAGGTGATCCGCGTGACCGACTCCATCATGTCTATAGTCCGCGGTCGCCATGCCAGTTGGCGGCCGGGGAGAAGGGAACTGCTGTGGCGAGTCAGCCAGTGCTGAGAGATTGGGGGAGCGATGGAGAGGCAGCCTTGGTGCTGCAATGCCGTGTCCGAAAGGGAACGCATGCGGCGGTCGGTGCCAATAGAGGCGTGGATTGCATGCGCAGAGGATCTAGTCCGCAGTAGGCACCTCCATCCATCCATCCATCCATCCATCCATCCATCGAGCGTGCGCTGCCTGTCCGATGTGTTGATGCTCGATCATGCCAGCCGCCGCACCGATCTCACCGTACGGATGGCCGGTCCGATCCATCTTCGGTCGACCGTCGATTGGTACTCGTGGGGACGAATAGGGGGTCCATTGCCCATCCATTGCTCGAGCATCGTGATCGAGAGAGCCTCCATGAAGCCTCCACGGTCCGACCGGGACCGGTTCACACCAAGTCCAGCCTTTTCATCTGCCTCTGTCCCGTTTTTGTCGGCGTTTTTGCAAGGGCGGGTCGTGCCTTCCTTCGGCGACCCAGCCTCTCCCGAATGCTCCGTCGTGCTTTCCGAGACAGCCCGCTCGGGACGGCGCTCAGGCTGTCCTGCGGCAGGCGCTGACCGACGGAGAAACGGCAGGAGCCAGGAGGTGGTACGGAGTACGGAGTACTCCTTACGGAGTCCTCGTTCGTCCCTTGTGGCGCACAGTGCAGCCCGCAAGGGGGCACGGAGGGCAGCTGGCAGCATGGAGTCGAGGCTCGATCTCTCCCGCGGGTGCCTTCGCCGAGAGGCCAGGCACGGCACAGGCACTCCTGCAGCTGCCAGTGGCCACCCGTGATATTGTACTCGTAGTGTCTGAGTTGTGCGGAAGAGCGGCGCTCGAGAGTCAGCAAGAGGGTGTTCGAAACCATGGATGTCTTAGCGGGTGCGAAGAGCAGAGGATTGACGTTGCAGGAGTTCGAGCATCGTCGCCTCAATCGACTCCGTGCTCATCCCTCTTGAGGTATCAGGTAGATTGGAGGCGGCGGGAGGGCATGCTCCGCACAGTACGGACAGGCTGCAGGCACTGGCATGGTGCCCGCAGGCCCCTCGCGCATGTGCCTCGTGCCTGCCCCTCGGCCAACATGCTCAAGGGGCCTCTTTCCCCTTTCCCAGCTGTATTCGTACTACTCCGTACTAGCCCGAGCAGCGGCAAGAGCTCGACTGGTACTCCGTACCTACGAGCCCGGGGGGTGTTTTTCAACAGGGCTGTAAAAGGCTGTTCAAGGTACTGTTCAAGAGGTAACAGCCTGTTCAACAGGTACGTCGTCATAGCAGCGCAATCTGTTAAACAGGGTAGTAAGGCTGTTAAGCTAGAAAAGCCTGTTAAAGATCCTGTTAAACACCCTGTTAAACACCCTGTTAAAATAAAACAGGATTTTCTATGTATTAGTAAGCAGATTTTTCTAAAAAAACGAAAAAAAAAAGTGCATACTTCCGGTTCGAACCGTCGACCTTACGAAGTACACGTACGCACGTACAACGCTTGCGCACTAGACCACTTAGCTAGAGTAGTCTTGTACAGATTAGTGCACAATCAACCTAGCTGTTATACAGTTATAGATCACATAGGCTGGACTTAGGGACTCGAATAACGTAGGGGTAAGTGTGTGTATTGTGTAGACTCTACTCTCTCTTCCTTCTTTCGAGAGTAGGCAACCTTTAGTATACCCTTTAGACTCTGTCTCTATACGTCGGTGCTTACAGTAACGCTACCTCTATACTTAGACCTTCCGGTCCTTAAGTGCCTTATATAGCCGTTAGCAACACTTATCTAGAGGTCTAGAAGAGGTCCTACGATCTATACCTTTTTACACACCCCTTTAGTTAATAAGGGTATTTATACTCTATTAACTGCTCGTATACTCTAAATCGCTAGTGTTAAGGTTCCTTTCTTTTTAGGACCTTAATTTTCTATATATTAAGGCTTACTCTTCGGTGTAATTTACCTCCTTTAAGATCCCTTTCTCTTAATTAGTTAGTTCAACCTCCTTTTAAGGGCTCTTCTTAAACAACTTTCCTTTTAGCCTTAATTAAGTAAATTAATCCTCTTATGCGTATAAGCACGTACCTTTAGCCCGTTTAAGCGTTTAAGTATTGTTGTTACAGGGCTCTCTTTAGCCCTTCCTTTTCCCTTGTTCTTTATTATCTCTAAAGGCACCTTTGTACTTGTCTTTAAGCTTATTTATATAACTGTGCCCTACCTTATTTATTATCTCGTTAATTAAAGTAGGTCTTATAGCAGTGTTTAATTAAAGGGTTACATCGCTGTTTAATTTAGTAGGTTGTTAGCTAATTCTTGTATTCTAGGCCTCTTTCTTATTATAAGTCTTTTGCCTTTGTTTAAAAAGTAAAGGGGTTTATACCTTTTTCTTCTTAAGATTCGCAAAGCTTTATATTTGTCCCTTTTTTAAGTAGTCTATAAGACCCTTTAGCTGTTTCTTTCTCGTATTCGTTAGAGGTTAAGCGTACTAGCTTAAGACGCTCTTTCTTCTTTTTTGCAATCTATCTCCCTACTCGCTTTTAAAGGGGAGTTTTATAAGGCTATGCAGCGTTCTATAGCTTTAAGAGATCTCGTTTCTCCTTCTTTAGTACAGCTTACTTAACGCTTTAAATCGCTAGATTTAGCTAGCTTTAATTTTAGCGATTAGGTTTATTTTAATATTAAGTTTTTATAAAACAATTGTCCTTCTTTTCTTTGTCTTTTCCTTAAATAAGTTTAAGATTAAGATATTATAGACTTAGTTAATAACTAGATTAAGAGTTTAGCCTTTAAAGCTAAAGACAAGGTCCTTAAGTTGTATAAGGATAAGGAAATAAAAGATAAAGAAGAAGAAGGAGAGAGTAAGGCAAAGACCTCTTCTTCCTTAAGTAGGGAGTCTAATAAGGATAGTAATAGTACTAGTAAGGGCCTTGTACCCCTTAAGTCTCCCCTTTAGGTATATCCTCTCTTCCTTTGTTCTCCTTTCTTGTTTTACTAAGTGTTTCCTTTAAGCAGAGGGATTCTTATATAGCTAGAAAGCTAGTAAGGCAAGTGCTCTACCCCTTTAATTTTTATTCTTATAGGTCCCTTTGTTTAAGGTTGCTACCTACTAAGAAATTAAATCGCCCCTTAAGCTAGATCTACGATTATGCTTATAAAGAGCTAGATTTACGCCTTCTTGCTTTGCTGCCCCTTCCTAAAGGTAAAGCCCTTGTTTAAGCTAAGGCTTATAACGTAAGCAATAAGAGCTTTATTCCTTTTAGCAAAGAGGAGATAAAGGACATAAGAGTTTAGATTATAGAACGTATTAATAAATTAAAGGGGAATTGTATAGGTATTAAGGTATGTTTTTTTGTTCTTTATATTTAAGAGTTCATAAACTAATTTTAAACTAAACTAAGGATAAGAAAAGCTTCCTTATTTAGTAGCACGAATATCTTAAGCAAGTAATATTAAAAGCCTTACTCCTTAGCGTTCCTTAGGTAGTTACCTATCTAAACGGTTTCTCTTTTCTTTCTTAACTTTAGCGATTTCTTACGTTATTTAATCCTTTAGTCTTAAACGCTGCTTAGGTTAAGTCCTTGCTTAAGTTAAAAGCTACGTTAAAACCTAAGGCTAAAGGGCCTGCCTTTGCTCTTTAAAAATTGCTGCTAACTTAAACAAAAAGGAATACCCCTTTTAAGCTAGTCTTAAAAACAACTCCTTTAAAGCGTCTAGCTCCCTTAGCTACTCTGCAATCTTTTTATAAGCGCTAAGCCTTAGGAAGTTAAGGTTTTATTTCCTAGGTTCGTTGTTCTCCTTTAGTTTTAGTTTCTAAGGAATCCGTAGACAAAATGCCCCTTTAGCCTATTAACAATTAAAAGGAGTTTATATATAATAAAAAGAAGGCTGCAAAGCAAGTAGGTTAAGCAGTTAGTAACTCTTTCTTATATCTTTGCCTTAGCTGCGTTTAAGCTTTTACTGCTAGACAAAAGTCTAACTTCTTTCGTTATTGCGTTTTAAGCGTAGGTTCGTCTTAGTGCTGTAACTGTACCTTAGGTAATTCTTGCTGTAATGTATATATAAATCCCTACTCCTTTTACGTTGCTTTAAGTATTAACCTTCTTCTTAGGCCCTTAATGTACTGCTTTATTCTTAATATAATAGTTAAGAAGCTTAGTAATAACGATCTCTTAGTAAGCCTACTATCTCCTCGTTTTCTATAAAAACAAGTTTAACGCTACTTCTAGGGTACAAAGGCTTTTACGAATCAGCTTAAGGACATCGTCTAGCTTAAGATCAATAATCTAGTGCTTCCTAGTCCTCTTAATTACAAGGATCCTAAGGCTAAGGACCTTGCTATAGCAAAGGGCTACGCCGCCTATACTAAGGGTATATAGGAGAAGATTACGAAGTATCGTGCTGCTAGTAAGATAGAGTAAAGGATATGTTCCTTTGTTTCTTCAATAAGCCTTCTATTGCTCTATTTTCCCCTTTTTTAAGGTTAAGATTAGCTACGCATAACCTCTGTCTTATACTATATGTCTTTGCGTTTAAGCTAGCTTAAGCCTTTCTTTTTAATACATTCTTACTTAGCAACTCTCTTATGTTTAAGAGGGCTTAGAAGTGCTTAAATCTCTGCTTTGCAAGTAGCTTTGTAAGCTTATTAGCTAGCATATCTTATAATAGCATAAACTAAATGTTTATAGTATCCTTTCTATATTCCTACTAAGCCTATATAGCTTAGATTTCTATATACCTTAATCTTATATTTACTCTTCTTAAGTCTTTAACAATAAGGCGTATAGTCTAGAGATTATTATACGCAATAGTAAACCTTTCTCGTAGGTTAAATCTTATCTTATTAAAGAGGCGCTTAATTGTATAAGTCTCCTTTGTAACTTAGTTTAAAGCAAGTAACTTAGCCTTAGTGCTTAATGTTATTACTGTCTCTTAACAAGTAGCATTTTAAAGTATTAGGCCTCTATAGAAGGTTATAATATATCCTTATAAGGACTTCTTAGTCTCTTTATTATTAGCAAAGGAAGTATTACTGCTTACTGTAAGGACTCTTATATCTCTAATCCTTTTGTAAACGAGTAAGGTTCTCCTCTACGTATAGAGGTATTCGATTATTTAATTAGCTGCCTTGTAATACTTATCTCCTAGATTAATAAGGAAGCGCGATAATAGTAAGGCTACGTATAAGATATCTAGTCTTGTTATAACAGCGGCATAGAGGATAGACCTTATTTTCTCTTAATAAAGCTTAACTAACTCTTTTATAGCCTTAACTTTTGTCTTTTTAAGTGTTAAAGATAATAAGATTAGCACAAAAGGTTAACGTTTCCTATCTACAAGGTTAAACCTTGTAGCTACCTTCTCGATGTATAAGTTAAGCGAGAGGTAAATTTTCTGCTCTTCTTATACTCTTATAAGCCTAATTCTAAGGAACTATTCTATGTTTCCCTTATTATATATCTTATATTTAGCTTAAAGACCCTTAATTTTTTCTTAATAGAAAGTCTTATTGTCTTTGTAATACGTAACTATAATATCGTCTACGTAAAAGACAACAAAGAGATCTTGTTCTAGAGTAAAGAAGAAGTATAGTTCCTCCTCGCTTCCCTTTAGTCTAAGGCTCTTAAGTGTCCTAGAGAACTCCTTAAACTATAGCCTAAGTAAGTCTTTAAGCCTATAGAGGGCCTTAACGAGCTTTAGGCACTTTCTATTCTTGCGATATCCCTTAGGAAGGTTATATATAACTAGAATTATGTTTTTATTTCTCTTTACGTTTAGAAACGCGTTCTTAACGTTAAACTTCTTTAACTTATAGTTAAACCTTACTATAATTGCTACTAGCACGCGAAATAATTGTACAGCAAGAGTCGCAGCGTACATCCTTTCAATAGTTAAGGCATCTTAAAGGTTTCCTTTAACGATAAAACAAGCTTTATATCTCTTAAGGTTTCTATCTTAATTAAGCTTATAGGTAAATACCTATCTCGTTAGTAAAAGTCTAACTAAAGCATTAGCTTAGTCTATTTCCTCCTACGTTCTCTTATTTTAAAGGGATCTAAACTCCTTATTAGCTACTGCCTTAAATAAGTCCTTAAATTTATGTTTTTTAAGCTCTCTTTAGTTATTCAGCAGCCTTAGGAAGTCCTTAAAGCTCTCTGTAAAAGCTAAAGGAACTACGCCTTACCTTAATGCTAAGTTTAGCTAAAGCAAATTTGTTACTACTGCAAAGAAGGTCTTAAAGTACTTTATATCCTTTATCTTTAAGGGTTAAATGTAACAAAAATGTCTAAACGTAGCTATGCTTATCCCTAAGATTATTAAGTATATTTATTGCTTACGAATCCTATTACTTCTTCTTAGTTAAGGTATTAGACTTAGCACTTCTTATATTTAGTCTATATCCTCTTAAGCTTAGTTAGAACTCCTTACTAGACTTATTATAGTCTCTATGTAAGTGTTTAATCTAGCTCCTGCTCTAATTCTTAGAGTCTCTTAAGGTGTTTAAAGTCCTATAAGAGCTCCTTTCTTACGTACTAAAGTACAGTCTTAAGAATCCTCTGTCTTATTATTATTTTATAACAATTTACCTTCTTCTAAGAGTTCCTTGTTTAAGGCTAAAACCTCTGTTTCTACCTCTCTTGCCCCCTTAGGTACAGCCTGCTATACCTAGATCTTAAACGAGAGCCTTCTTAGCTGCTCTTAAAGAGAGGTTCTATACTATATATAGTCTTCTGCTTTATCTTCTTTAACCTTATATCTTTCTTAATTAAGTTTAAAGATCTTAGGTTCTAGCTTATTTTTGTTATATAAGTTAAAGAAATAGCGTTTATTAAACCTTATATTCCTTAATTCTATAACTTATTCCTTATTAAAAAGCTATACTTAATATATATTTAAGGAAACGTAGCCTATAAGATAGCTAATATACGCTCTTAAGCTTGTTTTAAAGAACCTTTAGTTCCTCCTTGCTTTACGATCTTTGTTAAGGCAATATGCTTTATAGCTATAAGCGTAAATGCTATCTTAGCTAGGCCTTAAGTCTACGAAGTAATTATAAATTAAGTTTAAGGCGTTGTCTTAGAACTACTGTTTAAGCTTATTAATTAAAGCTTTTATTCTATTGCTTTAAGAGGGACTAATGTTATAGAGATAGGCAGCTGCCTTTACAGTCTTAGGCTATAGCTCCTTAGGCAGATAGGCTCCTTTTTACATTTTAATCTGCTTAAGTATAATCTCTTGCCTTGCTTACTTTACTATACTATTCGGTTTATGCGTATATAAGGGTATAAGCTTAAGATTAATGCCCTTTAAGTTTACCTATTCTTAGTATTAGGTAAGCCCTTTAATCGCGATTACTGCCTTTTTATTGTCTTAACAGATCTTATAAATCGTAAGTTTATATTGCTTCTTAACCTTCCTTTTAAATTAGAAAAGCAAGTTAAAGACTATATTATAGGTCTTGTTAAGGAATAGTCTTACGTTAATTATTCTACTATACTTATCTTTAATTGTTATAAGCTATTAAGCATTATTATACCTTTCCTTATACTCTTAAAGGTCCTAGTAGATCCTTTAGTAAAGCTTTGTACTCTACCTTTCTAAGGCCCTTTAAGACACTACCTAAGTAGCATAAGTCCTTACGCAAATCTTATACTTAAGGCGTTTAGTACTTTTAATTTTAACGTTATAAGCGTTTTAAATAAGTGCTTTTAGCGCCTTAGGGCTAAGGTGTCCTAAGCGTAAATGCTAAAGCTTTTCTTTATCCTCCCTTAGGGTTACTAGGTCCTTTAATAGTCTTCTTTAAACCGCGAAAATGCTTAATCTAAGCTTAAAAGCTGTATATTCGTTAAGATAAGGATTATAAGGATGCTAAGGATAGAAGGAACAAGGCTTATATTTAATAAAAACGAGGCTATAGGCGCGAGTAAGCTAGGCGACTACTACACTTACTTCTAGGTCTCTAAAGCGTAGAGTGTAGTTAAAGCTATTGTACTATACTTTAGCCTTAGACAGCTTAGCTTTTAAGACAATATTTATATAGAAGCCCTTTATAACTATAACGTTCTTAAGTTTAAGATCCTTAGTCCTTTCCTTATAGTTTCTATTTAGTACCCCTTAGAGTACTTATTTTCTTCTTCTAAGGACAAAGAAATTAGTTAAGCCTACTTAAATAACCTTATCTAAGTTACATAAGACAAAGGAGTTAAGCACTAGTAAGGCTTAATTGTTAACAAGGTAAGTTATACTATAGTTATTAAAGACAGTGCTTTCTAAGAGTAAGTAATAAGGGCGCTTTCTTATAGTCGTAAACATGCTTATGTTAAGCAGACAAGGGAGATTTATAGGGTTAATAAGGGTTACTATAAGCAATCTAAGGAGCTTTACTTTCTTCCCTTTTAAGTTAAAAGCTTTTATCCCCTTTATATCTTAGTTTGCTTTCTTAAGGGTTGCTTAAAGGTTAGCTTACTTATCTCCCTTAATGTTCTTAAGCACTATACTTATATGCTTAAAGTTCTTTAGATAGAGTACTTTTCTAAAGGCGTACTTAACGTTTCTATACCCCTTAAGCTTCTACTAATGCAAGATTCTATAGGGGTACGCATAGTAGAAACTCTCTGTTGCTTTAGCTAAGTATAAGCTTCCTTGTCCTCTTCTACAAGCCCTTCTTCCCCTCTTGCCTTAGTCTCTTCTTTAGCCTTAAAAGTTACTATAGCTTAATTCTCCTTTTCCTTGCTAAAAGGACAGGGACCTAGCTCTCTTTTCTTTTTTAACCTAAGGTTAAGGGGTTAACATAGTTATAGATAAAGTAGCAGTCTCTTTGCTTTTCTTACTAATAACAGCTATTAAGATTTAAGAACGCTTCCTTTTTACTTAAATCTTAGCCTTAAAGAACTTAATATACTTATTAAGCTTTAGAATGCTTAAGACGTTGTCTTTTATAATTGCTTTATTAAGTTTAAAGAGCTTTTTTATTAACTAGTTAAGCTTAAATTTCTGTTTAGCAGCATAAAGGAAGTTCTTAATTGCTATAAGCTCCTTAGCTTTAAGCAGATTAAGTATAAGCATTACGCTATGTTTATGCTAAAATTTCTTAATCTACTTCTCTGCGTTATTTCCTACTTTTAAGCCTTTAGCAAGCACCTCTTTATACTTATCTTAAGCTATCTTCTTCTATACGTACTTACTTAAGGCAAATGCTACTATTAACTCCTTAGTTATTATCTAAGTTATAACTGCAGTTTTGCCTTTAGTAAGTCTCTATATAATATTATTATATATATCGTTGTTAACCGTCTTTATTATCTATAGCTTAAGTTAGCTATAGGCCTATAGCTTGCTTTTCTGCTTTTTAAGTTTAGCATTATATTTACTTATATAAAGATAGTATATAATCTTAAGAGCTCCTAGGTCTATATTATTAAGATCTATAGTAGTTAAGGAGTAGTCTATCTCTTCTTTTTTGTCCTAAAGGCTTAAACCTCCCCTTAAACGAGTGTTTCTGTGCCGCTAAGGTTAGATTTAAGCGAGGGTAGCTGTAGTAGCTATTTAATAACAAGTATTATTAACAGTTAGCATCTTTAGAGCCTTATAAAGGTTATATTTAAGTAGGTCTGCCCTTAGATCGACTTTAGACTAGATTTTAAGCGCAGAAGCAGTGTTTTCGAGTACCTAGATCTACTAGAACTAGTCCCTGTTAAACTTTAAGTAAAGCTTTTTTAAGTCCTTTTAAGGAGCTATTGTAATCTCTTTTTCGTTAGATATAAGTTTTTAACGTTGTAATTGTATTGCTTAGTTTATTAAAAGTTTCTAGTTTTTTTCTAAACTACATAAGCTTATAACTATTATATAGTTATAGATTACATAGGCTAGACTTAAGGACTTAAATAACGTAAAGGTAAGTATGTATATTGTATAAACTCTACTTTCTCTTCCTTCTTTTAAGAGTAGGCAACCTTTAGTATACCCTTCGGACTCTGTCTCTGTACGTTAGTGCTTACGGTAACGCTACCTCTGTACTCGGACCTTCTGGTCCTTAAGTGCCCTGTACAGCCGTCAGCAACACTCATCCGGAGGTCCGGAAGAGGTCCTGCGATCCGTACCTTCTCACACTAGCCTATAACACACTACCCCGTAGCAGGTAACAGGAGATCACACACAACACCCCCTCAAGATCACAACAGCGTATTCGCACAACAGCTAAATAGGCGTCAAACAGGTCTATAACAGGCTTTTCGACCCTAAAAGCCCTGTTAAAAAACGCCCCCCGGCCTCGTAGGTACTCCGTACATGTACTCCGCACACACGGATGGATGGCTGCTTCCTTCCACGGCTCCACCGCCGCGCCGGACTTACCACCTTGGAAACATCATTCAGCGTCTGGCTGCGAGTACGGAGTACCTTAGTAGTACGGAGTACTACTGTACTACTCCGTACTAGGTACCTAGTAGTAGTAGTACGGAGTACGGAGTACATCCATCCATCCATGGATCCATCCATCGATTGATCCATCCTGGATCGATTGACCTCTCCTGATTCTCGCCGCCTGCCATCTTTTCCTCTTCCCACAACAAACGAGGGCAGATTGGCTCCGCCGGCCCCCTCACCTCCTCACGGCCCCCTGCCTCCCCTCTCCCTGTCCGCTCTGCTCTGCCTATCCATGTCGAGCTCCGAACGGGAGCTGGCACATTAACCCACGGGCAGCGACCTCACCTCAATTGGATCTCGTCCTATATAGGAGTACGCTCGTTATCCACACAATTGGATCCAATACTCCTTCGACTACACTATCACTACGACTCCGTACTTCCCCCAAGATCTTCGTGCCGCGGAACATCATCAGAGGGCCCAGCACGGGGGGGAAGAAACAAGTGCTCGGACACCAAAAAGAGCAGGGGAACATCGCAAACAAGAAAAGCAAGGAAAATATCGGAAACCCCTGTCTCCAACTATCTCGAGGCTCCTTATTCCGCACTCGTCCTTGACGGGCTTTGCTCGACAACACCCCAGGCTTGCCTACATCAGCCCGCCTCTCGCAAACAGAAGGGCCCTTGAGGATATCGGCTCCCTTTATTGATCGACATCATCTCGATCGTCCGTTTCACTTCTCGACACCGGCCGACACGAGACGTCCCTCCACTCGTTGGCACAGCGTCCATATAGCTCGCTGCCTGCTCACCGAGATTCCCACCATGTCCGAAGCTGCGGGAGAGGGCTACGATGCCAACCAGCCCAAGTCTGTCAAGGATAAAGCTTGTGTCTACTGCGGCCAGGCCTTCACATCGTCTTCTCTAGGCCGCCACCTCGATCTTTACATCAGGGAAAAGAACCCCAAGCCTCCTGATGAGATCCACGATGTCGAGGCCATTCGCAAGCTCCGCGGCAACATCACGAGGCGACAGCCTCGGGGCTCCACCAGTGGTCGCGGGGACGGTCCCACGCCCACCAGCACACCGAAGCAAACAGTGAAGAAGGCGACCTCTAATGGCAACTGCAAGGCTTCAGCTTTGCCGAAGGCGACCCAGAATGCCTCGGAGCCTTCGGCAGGGAAGCTCCAGTTCTCGTCTCCTCAATGGGGAGCTTCCACAGCAATTTCCGCGCAGTCTCCCGCATCGTTCGATCCGCATTCCAAACAATCCGGGATGCAGCGGTCTGGAAGCAGGCAAATTGCCCACAAGACCCAGCTCGACGTGAAACAGAGGCTATCCGATGCCATGGACACCGCACGAGCTGCAGAGCTAGCCTTGAGAGAGCTTCTCGGCTCCTGGCGAGCAGCCAGGTATGATTCAACACCCTTTCCCAGCCTGTCGTCCCCTTCCACCGCAAAGCAATGTATGTAAAGTAGTTGGCCGGCCGGCTAATGAGTGGATCGCGAGACAGACAACAAGTTGACAATTCCGCGCCGTTTGACTTCGATCCTCTGACCTTGGATTTCCCCGCCCTCACTTTGCGATGTCTCCAACCGCCTCCCACGCTATTCTCTTCCACTCAGCTTCACAACCCGACTTCTTGGGCCATCTCTTCCCCAGGCCAAAGAGAACACAGTGCTCTCCAGGTATATTTTCAGGAGAAATTCCTGAGCTGGAAGCAGTGCCAATCCCTGTCGGCTGCCTCTTTTGTGATTGAAACCCCACACCCAGTGGGCCCCGGACCGTATCGAGATACGAACGAGATGGCCAGAAAGGCCGAAAAGACGACGGAGAAGATGGAGCATGATGTTCTCGAGCACTTGCAAAACGCATATCATGTGTGGGAAAAGCTGGCCGCCCAGCAACGAGACGAGCTCTGGGTCCTTGAGCTCGCACGAGGAATCGGACGAAAGCACAAGGAGACTGAGAAGATCAAGGAGCAGCGGGATAAGCTGGAGCAGGAGAATGCGAACCTCAAGCTTCAGATTGATCAGTTGATTCGATTTCAGCAGCCTAGAGAGTTCACCATACTACCTCCCAAAAACATTCCCATCGATCGAGAGATCCTCGCCTATGCATGTGCAGAGGGCGACCGGGGAGCGCGGGACGCTGACAGCGATTCTGGAGCTCGGCAAGTGGACTTGAGCCAGGTCGTGGCGAATGCAATCGAGCGGTGGAAAACGGTCATCACGTCCAACCGTGTGACATCTGGTGGGATGAATGCTCAACGACCCCTAGATCAGCCCTTGACGCAACCCTCAGGAGCACCTCAACCGATCAACACAAGCCAACCTCAACAGCCAGGTGCTGCCCAGACGCAACAGATCCAGCAAAAGCAGAAGCAGGCATTGCAGCAGCAGCAGCAGCAGCAGCAACAACAACACCTACAACAAAACCATAATCAAGCACTTCAACAACAACAGCAGCAGCAGCAACAACAGAAACATCAGCAGCAACAGACACTACAGCAACAGGCATTACAGCAGCGGAAGCAGTCACAACAGCCACAGCAGCAGGAGCCCGAGCCTCAGATGGAGAAGCGGCTTTCGACAGCAAGCTCTCATGGGCCCTCGAGCGAGCAAACATTGGCCTCCAGCACCGCCACTGGCCCGCCGTCGGGAGACGAGACAAGTGACCAAGACGCGGATGCTGAGATGGACGATGACGACACCTTTGCTGTGATGAGCCAATCGCCGGCAAAAGTCACCCCTGTCATGCAACAGCAGGTCCAGCTTGAGGCTCAACGCGCAAGAGCCTCGATAGTATCACAGCATTCGCAACAGCAGCAACAGCCGCAGCAACAGCAGCAACATCAGCAACAGCAGCAACAGCAACAGCAGCAACAGCAACAGCAGCAACAGCAACAGCAGCAACAGCAGCAACAACAGCAGCAACAGCAGCAACAGCGACCCCAGGCAGATATGCGATTCATGATGCCCAACGGAAATGGTGCTGCGAATGGAAGGATGGCAGCCATGGCGGCCATGTCCCGGTCAATTACCGGCATAAACATGGCGGCAATGCAGGGAACCGCGATGCACGGCACCACGGACATGAGCATGGCCATGCAAGGTGTTCGGAACGACATGTACATGGAATAGCGCCTCCCCTTTTCCTCAAAGTCCCGCCACCGGGACCCAAACACCATTTGGGCCTCGACAGCATCAATTGGGACTGGATAAGGCTCCAAGTTCTATAGAGTTTCCGGGAGGAGCTTGAGCGGCCTGCCTTCAGCAAACTTGGTTGGTAGAAGGGAGGGTGAAGGGAAGAAGATCGAGGCACCTCTTCCGAGTGTGGACGGTATGATGCATTTGCTAAGCGATGTTTGGAAGGACATGTGGCATAGAACCCCGTCTTTGGCAAGCGAAAGACCAGGGGGTAAGGCGACGACACAGGGACGGTGCCTCGACGGCACAGAGGACCTATATCTAGGATTGTGTGTGGATTTGGCTATGTACAAGTGGTGTAGAGTAATAGATGTACAATGCGAAGACTCGTGACGTCGCGTATGTGAATGTAGGCATCAGACCTCGTCTCTTGCCTCTCCCTCCACCCTTTCTTTCCATCAGGTCTATGATTGTTATGACACTCCGTTTTCAATCCCTTATCGTACAAGTTCTTGAAAATACTCAGTTTCCTTTCCAAGGAAAATCAAAAGCTCAGCAAAAGATGGCTCTTAATATCGATTCACTGCTTGAGCTGCTTGAGCCGTTTCTCGATCAGGCGCACAGTGGACTTGGGCACGTGCAGCCTATGCGCGAGGACTAGAGCGCCAGTGAGCGTCGCCAGGGCACCGGCCTGGTGCGCCGCGGCGAGCGGGATGGGCACCATGTAGATGAGGGTGGAGATGCCGAGGGCGGCCTGCAGGGAGACGAGGTGGATGAGGCCAAGGGCGCCCTTCTTCGCGCCGTGGGGCAGGACGGCTGCGACACGGCCGGTGCGGGAGTAGGCGAAGAGGGCGAGGATGGCGCAGAAGGTGGAGACGGCCATGATGCGGTGGTCGAGCTGGACGAGGGTCGGGTTCTCGAGGGCGTTGCGCCACCAGAGGTCGGAGCGGTCGTCCCTGCGGGAGTAGAACTCGGAGAAGAGCTCGGAGCGGGGCGGGGCGAACCCGAGGCCCATGCGGGGGAACTCGTTGTAGATGAGGCCTGCGTCAAGGCCTGCGACGAGGGCGCCCGACATGGCCGTTGCGAAGACGAGACCCGCGGCGGCGAAGGCAGCGCGGCGGAAGGGCCTGATGGCGGGGCTGCGCAGGGCTGCGAGGGCGGCGGACGCAGACGCGGGGGAGTCAGCGAGTAGCAGGCGGCGCGCGCGGAGGATAGACAGCGCGGAGAGGAGCATCCAGGAGTAGCAGGCGAAGGCGGTGGCGAGATGAGCAGCGAGCCGGTACTGCGAGACGCGCGGGTGGGAGCCCTCGGCGAAGAGGTCATCTTTCAGGCCGGACTTGACCATCCACCAGCCGATGAAGCCCTGGAAGCCGATGAGGGCGGAGATGCCGGCGAGGTTGAGGGCCATGCGGGGGCTGACGCGGCGGCGGGCGACGAAGTAGGCGGCGGGGAGGACGAAGGAGAGGCCAATGAAGCGGCCCCAGAGGCGGTGGGACCACTCCATGAAGTAGATCTTTTTGAACTCGTCGAGGGTCATGTGCGGGTTGAGGAGCTTGAATTCGGGGGAGGCGCGATATTTGTCGAATTCGGACTGCCAGTCTGCTTGGGAGAGGGGGGGGAGGGAGCCGGTGACGGGTTTCCATTCGGTGATGCTGAGGCTGGGGGGATGTTAGAATACTGATGCGCAAATATCATGGCTTGCAAAATGTTGAAGAAGAGAGCAGGGAGAAGGGAAGGGGGGAGGGGGAGGGAAGGGAAGAATAGGGGCATGAGAGGACATACCCAGACTCGGTCAACCGTGTGAGCCCTCCCCAGACGACGATGCCGAAGACGCTGACCGCGCTGCCGAGCAGCCAGTACGCCACGGCCTTGGACGTCGTCTTCTCCGGGAACGACGAGCGCTTGGTCTGCGCCTGTCCCGCCGCGAGGAGCTGCTCTGCGGTGAGAGTTGAGGCGGCGCGGGCTCCCGTCAGTCCCGTCAGGGACTGAGAGTGTTCGAAGGGGAGCTGAATCTTGCCCTGCGCGTAGCCCCTCCGCGAGCGCACCATGTCGAGGATGCGCCGCGGGGCGGACTGGGCAGAGCGGCGGGGCGCCTGGCGGAGGCATTGGTTGCATATGAAGAAGGTGGAAGGCCGGACGAGGGCTGCGCTGCGGATGCCGGCTGTGAAGAGGCCCATTTTGGTGGTGGAGACGACTCAATGGCTGAAAATGGGTTGGGATTTCCCCAGTTGATCGGTGGGTGAAGATGGCGAACTTGATGGGAGGGGGGGGGGGCGGAGGGGAGGTGAAGTGAGGTTGAGAGAGGATGGAAATATTCGCTTAGCGGGGTTTGATGGTGGGTGCCCTGCCGGCTGTCAGTCCTGAGGAGCGCGCGGATAGGTAGGCACTGGATGCCGACGGACGCTGCTGGGTCTTTGCTTGAATATCTGGTTGAATGAGATCCATGAAGACCGTTGCCATTCCCCAGATTTTATTGCAATGAATCTCGAGATGGATAGGCTGGACGGGCAGCAGGTTGAAGTGGGCGAGCGAGCATCAAGTCGACTCGGGAATTGTCGCGACTGCGAGGGGCGATCAAGAGAAATATGCACTGAGCAATGTATTAGTAAGCACGCAAGTCAGTCGCGTGTCCGGCGTCTTAGACGCCTCCCGAAAATGGGTGTCTTGGGTGTTTGCTGTGTGGTCCAGGAGGAGACTGAAAGCTGCCCAGGTGAGATGTCTTGCCAGACCCTGCAATCTTCAATTCAATGCAGTGATTGCGCTCACTGGACACCCCTTGAGGAGCGTGAGAGCCAGAGCAAGATGCGTCAGTGCAGCAGGTGGGAATGACGTTGCGATAGTTGCATAAGCTGACTAACACATCAAAGATCGGCCCCGCTAAAATACTCTCTCACCGCCCAGACTTTTCCGCACGGCAGAAAAATCAAAAGCTCAGCGACATTTGGAGACAACAAAGCAGTGAGGCGACTCGACCATCTGGCTGGTCCCAATCAAGGCATCTCCTCGCTCTCCTCCAAACTAAGAACGACTCGCCAGAAGACTGCCGAGATCACAGAGGAGCCGAAATGCCCGGACGACAGGCCCACGGGCGCTCCCTCCTCGCCCAGCCCAAGGCCAAATCCGCCCCCAAGAGGTCCAAGGCCAGGGCGCAGAAGACGGCGCTCAATGCCTTCAACATCGCGCAGGAACAGTTCCCCACAAAGACGAAACGGACGCCCCGCGCGAGGGAGCTTGACGCTGAAATCGAGCGTAAGCACGCTCGTGACGAGGGAGACGACGAGGGCGACGAGGCTGGCGACGATGGCGAGGGCGACGACGACGAGCGGGGCCCGAAGCGGAAAAAGGTCAAGGGCGCCGCGAGTCGAGGCTCTGGCGGGGGCGACGGGGTCGAGTTCGGGAGCGACAGCGAGGGGAACGAGTGGCAACTCGGCGGGATGGCGGAGGACGATGAGGACTCGGAGATTGAGAGTGATGAGGCGTTTGGGGAGAGCGACAATGAGATGTTCCAGGGATATGCGTTTCGCGGGTCGAGGGCGCAGCGCCGCAAGGTATGGGAGGGAGAGTCTTGGGAGTTTCGATGCTTGGGAGGGCTTGGCTCAGGCTGATCTGGCGGATAGGACGACGATTGCGACGACGACTCAGACGACAGCAACGACGATGTGGGAGAGACACTCGGCGAGGAGGCGATAGATTTGGCTACGGCCTTGGACCAATTTGAGGAAGAATCCGACGAGGCCCAAGCAGGAGAGGGGGCATCAGGCTCGGATGAGGAAGAAGAAGAGGACGACGACGACGACGAAGACGAAGACGAAGACGAAGACGACTCCGAGGCGGATGACGAAAGCGACCAAGAGGCCGACCCTGAGCGACTCAAGGAGCTCCAGGGCCTGATCTCCGGGTTCGGCGGCCAGATCGACGCCAAAGACAAAGACGGCAGCTCGGCGCCGCGTTCGCAGAAGATTGACCTCAGCGACCTCGGCCTCATGGGCCTCAGCGACCCATCGATGAAGCGGTCGGTCCGCCTCATGAAGAAGGAGGAGAAGGGCGCGCGGCCCGGCGCAAGCAAGAAGCTCGACGTCCCTCTGTCGCGGCGCGAGCAGGGCCGGCTCGATCGCAGCGCCGCCTACGACAAGACCAACGAGGCGCTCGACCGGTGGACCGAGACCGTGAAGGCGAACCGGCGGGCCGAGCACCTAGTATTCCCTCTGCCGCAGGAGTCGGAGTCGCACGGCGTGGACCGCGGCGACATCGCGCTGGTCTCAGCCGCCGGCGGCGCGCGCAACGAGCTCGAGGCGGCGGTCCTTTCCATCATGGAGCAGAGCGGGCTGTCGATGGAGAAGGAGCGCAAGAAGAAGGCGCGGGAGGTCGAGTACGACGAGGAGGGCAACGCGCTGTCGCGCAAGCAGGTCCTCGAGCGGCGGCGGCTGGAGCGGGAGCTCAACTCGCGAGAGGCGCGGCGCGCGAAGCGCATCAAGAAGATCAAGAGCAAGGCGTACCACCGGGTACACCGCAAGCAGCGCGAGCGGGACGAGATGGCGGCGCAGGAGGCGCGCGCGGAGGCGGGCGAGGTGGACTCGGAGGAGGAGCGGGAGGCGCACGACCGGCGGAGGGCGCTCGAGCGCGTCGGCCAGCGGCACAAGGACAGCAAGTGGGCCAAGCTCGGGTCCAAGACGAAGCGGGCCGTGTGGGACGACGACTTCCGCGCGGGGCTGACGGAGATGGCGCGCAGGGATGACGAGCTGCGCCGGAGGAAGGAGGGCAAGGGGGCTGCGGGCGGGGAGGACGACTCGGACGACACGAGCAGCTCTGGGTCGGACGAGTCGGATGGTGACGAGGGGAGCGGCAGAGGTACTCGTGCTGGGGACAAGCTGCGCAGGAAGCTGGACGAGCTGGAGCGCGAGGAGGACACGCCGCAGTCGCGCCTGATGAGCATGAAGTTCATGCAGAAGGCCGAGGCGGCGCAGAAGAAGGCCAACGACGAACTGATCAAGCAGATCCGGCGGGACCTCGATGCCGCGGACGGGGCCGACGCCGATGCTGATGCAGACGGCGCGCATGATTCTGCGGACGAGGAGAGAGGCAACGCCGGGCGGAGGCAGTATGGCAATGCTGGCGCAGAGAACCCCTTCTCGATGCCCAAGAGCAACTCTGGGCGCTCTGCGCACCAGAAGGCTGGTTCTGCAAGCAAGGACAAGAAGAACAGCACCGACGACGACGACGACGACGACGAAGACGACGCGATCATCACCGTGAGCAAGAAGGCAGCGGCGCCTGCCCCTGAGACAGTATCCTCCGTCGGGGGTGCCTGGTCCCGCGGCGACCCCCCGCGCAGGAAACACGCCCCTTCTCGCTCCGAGGCCCTCCCCCTGGACGAGCACATCCTCACCGCGTCGGCTCCTGCGTCCACCACACAACCCAAGTCGAAGTCCACAAGACCATCGAGCACTGGCGCAGATGCCAAACGCAGCGCCAGTAATACCAAGAACGACGACGACGACGACACCAGCGACAGCGACAGCGACAGCGACAGCAACACCACCGCCCACAAGCACGCCGGCCCCATCAACAGCAAAACCCTCCCCAACAGCAGCAAGAGCAGCAGCAGCAAAAACAAAACCAAAACCAAGAACAGCAGCAACGACAACAACGACTCCCCCTCCGACTCCGACTCCTCCAACCACCTGCCCCTCGCCATCCGCGACCGCGCCCTCATAGCCCGCGCCTTCGCCGCCGACGACGTCCTCGCCGACTTCGCCCGCGAAAAGGCCGCCGTCGCCGCCGACGACGACGACAAAGTCGTCGACAACACGCTCCCCGGGTGGGGGTCCTGGGTCGGCGAGGGCGTGAGCGCGCGCGAGAAGAAGCGCCACGCGGGGCGGTTCCTGACCAAGATTGAGGGCGTGAAGCAGGCGGATAGGAAGGACGCGAAGCTGGAGAGGGTGATTATCAATGAGAAGAGGGTGAAGAAGGTGGGTTTCATACTTGCCGATCCTGTTCTCCAGCGTCTTCTACGGCCTTTGGGTTTGCCGCCCCTGATTTTGTAGCACCTTACCCTTCAGCATCCGACTCATCTTCCCGCTCCTTCTCCTCAGCCCTCCTCCCGTTCTTCATCACGCCACTTACCATCCGGATTCTCGATATTCTGCCCCTTATATTCCCACTCCTCACCATCCTTCGTCTTCCTGTCCACCTCTCTCACTCTTCCCTTTACCTTCCCCCCCTCACCCCTTACCGACCCCAGATCTTTCTCTCCCTTTCTTCCCTTACCCCCCCTCGCTCATTCATACTCCATCATACTCTTCAACACCCGTTCATCCCCCATCATTCCTGAAGACATGCTGACCCGCTGCCCAGAACGACCGCTACCTCGCCTCCCAGCTCCCCCACATGTTCGAGTCCCGCCACCAGTACGAGCGCTCGCTCCGCCTGCCCGTCGGCCCGGAGTGGATGACCAAGGAGACCTTCCAGGACAGCACGAAGCCCCGCGTGCTCATCAAGCAGGGCGTCATCGCGCCGATGTCGCGGCCGAGTGCATAGGACGTTTGGCGTTGACCAACTCGCGGCAGACTGCGACGAGCGCAATCGCCTGTCCACGCGGAGGGGGCCTTTTGCGCGTGAACATTGCGGCCGCCGTTGGGAAGGGGCCGCCACGACGACGACACAGCGACCGACGGCTGGAAGGAAAAACCTGCTGTTCACCGATCATGGGTACCTGGGACGGCATCCACGGGAGAAGAACGGGGTGGATTGAAGATTCACTCTTGTTTCCGTCCTTTGCCTTTTCTTCGTTTTCTTTGTGTGTCCATACTTGCATTTCGCACGCCGCACTCGGTAGAAGCAGCCAGACGAGCGCATAATGGAAGCAGCCATCTTCCTCCCCATCTTGCGCCTCAGACGCAGCAGCCAAGCACGTCAGCCCTCGTCGTCCCACGACGCAGCTGTCGACCAGAATCCCCGTAGAAAAAAAAACAAGCCGACTTGAAGTGCGGCAATCAAGACGTTGCCAACGCAACAGCGCCGGTCCTGGAAATCTATCCAGCCACGGGACGGTCGAGAGGCAGCTGCGAGAAAGCTCACCATGTTCCTGGGCATATACCTACATGCAGCCCACGACGGCAGGAAAGCAAACACCTTGCATCTCCATGTATGGATACAAGTAGACACACCCACGCCATGAGGCAGGCTACGGCATGAATTCCGACAAAGCGTCGTGACGCAGGCAAATTTGCACACCGCCGCGGTAGACCGAATGGATGTATGTTCGTGGGAGCGTGACTCCCTCATGGACGTGTCCCTTGATCGGTCATGTTTTCCACATAGAAGTGTCTCGTCTGGCATCTACCGGGACCCATCAGCAAAGGATCTTGCTACTATTGTACGCAGTAGGCGCCATCTTGCTGCGCCTGCGTGTGGAATGCCCGAGATGGCCCCTTAGAATCAGCCCTTTCATCAGAGAGGCCAAGCATGGGACCGAGTCCTTCTATCAGAGACTACGCATTGAGACCGAGTCCTTCTTTCAGAGGCGAAGCAGTGAGACCCAGTCCTTCTATCAGAGGCCAGGCAGAGAGATATAGCCATTTCTGTCAGAGAGGCCAAGGGCCACGTGTAGAGACCGGGTCCTTCTATCGGAGAGGACAACCATGGAGACCCAGTCTTTCTATGAGATAGGCCAAGCCTGGAGACACCAACTCCCTGTCATTCATACTGTCGGACAGACCAACCGTGAAAGCCCATCAAGCACACCATCCATGCCATCAATCCCCCTTCAGGCAATCCCACACGCAATTTTGACAAACTCCCAGAACAAAAATCGCGAAACCCCCGGCCGGCAATCCGCAACTCCCCTAGTAATACATCACAAGAAAGAAACCAGAGAAACAAAAGCAAAGCAGTCATGAAAGATGCAGCGTCGTGAAGAAATAAAGTTAAGACAGTGGAAGAACCTTGAAACTTGGGTCGACCCCTATTGCCCGGACAGCAGGGCCGCGCCGGTGTCCAGGATGTCCGTCGGCGTCGCGTAGAAGGCGACCGCGATGATGATGTAGAGGCCGAGGAGCATGGCGCCCTCGAGGTAGTTCGACTTGCCGTCCTGGACGGTGTACGTGACGACAAGGACGGAGACGGCGAAGGCGACGGTTTGGACTGGGGGGATTAGTATGGATTGGGGAAGAGAGAGAGGGGGAAGGGAGAGAGAGAGAGAGGGAGAGAGAGAACGCAACAGGGGCGAGAGAAAAATGGGGGTGTGTGTGATATGAAGAGAGAAGGAGAGAGAAAGACAGAGAAAGAGGGGCCAATTGGAGGACAATGCATTCAAGAGAAAACTCACAGGTCTCAAAATGCAGAGTCATGTCCCTGCCGATGATCCAGCCGACAATCACAAGGAATGGAGTAACTCCCAGCGCAATCTGGATGCTCGACCCTATCGCGACACCCATCGCCAGGTCCATCTTGTCCCGCAGGGCGACCACCACGGCCGTGACGTGCTCTGCGGCGTTCCCCACGATAGGCAGGAGGATGAGTCCGATGAAGGCCTTGCTGATGTTGACCTTCTCGACGATGTCGTCGATGCTGCCGACGAGGTAGTCCGCGCAGATGGCGACGAGGACGGTGACGACGACGAGGACGGCGACGGCGGAGAGGACGCCGAGGGTGGGTTCCTCCTGGGACTCGGCGTCGGCGTCGTCGTCGTCGGCGAGTTGGCGGGATTCTTCGTCGAAGAGGTTGCGGTGGGTTTGGAGCTGGAAGACGAGGTAGAGGACGTAGAGGAGGAGGAGGATGATGGCGGTGCCGCGGGAGAGGACGAGGATGCTGTTGAGCTGGGCTTTGTTGTCGGTTCCTTTTTGGTCGAGGACGCCGTAGAGCTGGGAGGGGTATTAGTGGGGTGTCACAACCAAACGGAGATAGTGTGCGTGGTGGGGGGGGGAGGAGGGGAAATGCCACAGTATCACGAAAGGAATGGAGGATTCTAGGATAGCTGGGAGACGTACAGCAGCCGGGATGACGAGGGAGGCCGACGACAGGGTCATGAGCGAGCACGTCGTCTGCGCCACGGCCGCGGAGAACGTCTGCTCCGTGCCCGCGCCGTTCTGCCCGCGGTGCACGAGGCCGCCGAAGAAGAAGCACATGCCCATGACGAGGAGCAGGTTGGAGAGGATGGAACCGAGCATGGAGGCCTGGACGACCTCGATCTGGCCCTGCTGGAGGGCGATGATGCTGACGATGAGCTCCACGGCGTTGCCGAAGGTGGCGTTGAGCAGACCGCCGAGGGTCTCGCCGAGCTTGAGGGAGAGCTCCTCGGTGGCGAAGGAGAGGACGGCGGCGAGGGGGATGATGGCGAAGAAGTTGATGGAGAAGACGGCGACGGGGGACCAGTGGAGGGCGTGGGCGAGGATGCCGAATGGGACCATGATGAGGAGGAAGTTGACGTAGTCTAGGGCCGAACGCATTCCCTGGTCAGCAACGAGATCCCATCCCATCCCATCCCATCCCATCCGGGTTTCCAGATTCCTACTCCTCCCATTCCCATGTCCTTCCTCCGTCCCCGTTGCCGTTCCGATCCAGCCCACCCAGGACTCCAGGTTTCATGCCCATCCATTCCCATACCCAACGACTCCCATATTCATCCCTTCCAACCACCTTCATCCCCAACCATCAATGCCATCTGAACTCACTGCTGAGGACCGTCACCTTGGCGACGTGCCAGGTGTAGGCCAGGCTCCGGACGGCGAGGATCTCGCTGTCATTGCCTGGGGTGTGCTTCGAGTCGAAGAAGAACTGGTAGGCACTGCTGGAGCTCTGGCGGTGGAGGGAGACGGGCGCGCCGGGGTGGGCGTGGCGAGCGTCGGAGGACTCGCCGCGGAGCAGCGGGGTGCGCTCGCCCGTGCGGCGAGGGTTGGAATGGCTCATGGTGGGGGATGCGATGCGAGACGAGATTCCCGAAGCAATTGGTGCGTGGAGCGGATAGAGGTAGGTAGGGGCTCGCGTGAGGTGTCTCGGGCGATGATCGATCGATGGAGTCGTGGGTCAATGTCTGGGGGGGGGGGGGGGGTTGGTGGGCTTGGCTTGGAGGTCGTGGGGCGGCTGGCGGCTGGCGGATGATAGGAAGCCTGCGATGGAGGGAGAGAGAGAGAGAGAGAGAGAGAGAGAGAGAGAGAGAGAGAGAGAGAGAAAAGGATCGATTTGGCGATGGGAGAAATGAAAGAGCAGAGCAATGGGCCGGGACGGGTGGAGGGATGGGCGTGGTCTAGTACTCGTACGAGTGGAAGAGGAACGGGCGGGAAGAGCTCCTTGCTGTTTCAGTCTTTTGTTCGCGGTTACGGATCGTGGACTACGATTCCATCAAGCAAGCGATCGATGGATCGGTTCAATGGATCCATTCCATCCAAGCATCACCAGCTGCAACTCCATTGCCCATCCTGGTCATCCATCAGCCACACGTGCGCCCCCCAACACCAACTGAATTTACGATGTGCGAGCACGACTACTGCACCACCGCCGCCACCAAATTCCCCGTCCATGGAGGGGGATGGTACTTGTCGATACCGCTTCCCCAGACACGCGACACGCGAGGGACTCCGCCCGCGATCCGTCGCGCTAGCCAGCCCCTCGTCGTCTTGCTAGGCCCGAGGTCCCCCGCAGGTAGACGGGCCGTCGTCCGAAGTACAGGTTCTCCTTGCCAAGTACTCCGTAGAGTACATCCATAGGATGGATCAATTCCATGATGCCTCAGCCTGGCATCACGACCGCTCCTCGTCCATCATCTCCAGCTTCTTTTCTGACTCCCACGGGCACGACAACGAGAACATATTCCCACCCCATGCTGTTGACTGCATCGTCCCCAGCTGAGGCCAAGACTGACTGCTCCCCTCGAGCTCCATCCGCACGAGCACCGGGATCACGACCTGGGCCGAGACACACCATCCGGAGTCCCTCTGCACCCCGAAATGCCTTGCCTCTTCCGGTCCCTGCTGCAAGCTCGCCTCCATGCCAGGCGTCGGGGCCCGCTCTCGTGCATGCAGCTACGAGTACTCGTGCATGCAGCTATTCATACGGAGTACCTAGACAGCCCCTCCTCCAGCACGTGTGTCTGCCCCGTCCGCCCGCAGCGCCTCACCCCTGCCCGCCGATCAGCGCCCTGGCCCCAGGAGGCCTCCACCTCGAGGATGCGAGTTCCATCCATGGAGGCCAAGCATAGTTGGACGCTTGGCGGGGCTGCCACCTTGATGACCTTGATCTCTTGCACAAGGGAAGATCGATGGACAGCGATGACAACCCTGACAGCCCTCAACCCTGACAGCCCTCAACCCTCACAGCCCTCAACCCTCACAGCCCTCAACCCTGACGGCCCTCAACCCTGACATCTTGAACCCTGACAGCTTCAACCCTGACAACCCTCACAATGCAATTCTCCCATAGAGATAAACACCCCCCCCCCCCCCCCCTCGCGACCTCGCAAACCCAGAGTCCTCGCAGCATCACCCACAGATACGCGCACGCGGAACGCATCATCCTACATGTACACAGCAGCGCAACAAGCATTTTCATCGTTCTCGTGTGGGCACGCCAACAGGATCAAGCTCATTCGTACTCGTACTCGTAATCGTATCAGTTTCACGCTTCTCACGAATACTCTAACTCCTACTACTCGTACTAACTTAGTACTAGGTACCTGTATAGTAGTACTACCTAGTAGTAGTAGTACGAGTACCAGTACTAGGTAGTACCAGTACTCCATACTCGTCCTCATCCCATTCCAGCTTCATGCCTCTCCTCTCCTCCTCACATCAGCTCCATCCATCTCTCCTCCAAATCCTCCTCGTCGTCACCTCCCCCCTCCTTCAGCTCCACAAGGACCTTGAGCTCTACATTGCGACTCCACGGACCTTCAACCTCCCCACAGCTCCTGGTCCTCCTCCCACAGCCCCCCCTGGCTCGGCCGCTGCGCGTCTCGGTGCTGGATTCAATGGATTGATCCATCCCATCATCTGTCCCCATCACTGGTTACACAACCCCAAGATCAGCATCCCCATCTACGGAGTACAGGGACCGGTACTCCATGGGGCATCATTTCCTTCGCCCGTCAGGCCGTCGCAAGATACGGAGTAATACTCCGTACATCCATATATACATCAGTATGCCAGGCCCGGCCAAGCCATCCACTGATATGGCACTGCCCGCCTTGGCAGCATCCCACGGGCCCGGTTCGCATCCGGGAGGGGTCCGAGACACCTGCCACACTTCGCTTGCCTCATACGGATCCATGCCGCATCGCCCATCTCGCACATTGGATGATCTCGCATCTCGGGGCATCTCTCGTTTGCAATCTCCTCCCTTGCGTCCACGGATCACTGTGCCTCAGAAGATATACGGAGTACTCGTTTCACTTCTCACACCAGAGGCCGTAGGACCCAATCTAGTCGAGCGCTCGCGCAAAAGCGAATTCTGTCCAATACTCGTACATACTATGAACATGCATGCAACGGCTTCAAAAAAGTCTGCCAGGAAATAAGCTCAAGCCCTGCCGACACCGCCCCCCAAAACATATCAATCTCGGGCCTTTTCAAATTCCTCCGAGTGCTACATCATCACAGGCATCGTCAGCATCTTCCTTCATTCTGACACACACGCAACGCTCAACCAACTCACCTGCGGCATAGGCCATGAACCACGTGAGCGATGCTCCGCCATCGAGCCACTGCGGGCTAAACGTCCGCGAGCTGAAGAACTCCCAGGCCTTCTTGGGATCCACCGACGCGTAGCTCGCGTAGATGATGCCCTTCCACGCGTTCCCGATGTCGTCGACCCGCCCCTTGCTGAAGAAGGCATCCCACTCCTCCTTGACAAACTCCTTGGATCGCACGTACGGCGTCGACGGCAGGATTGGAATCATGTGGATGCCCTGGATCGCCTCGATGTTGGGGTCAAAGTACGTCGTGTGGTCCACCTTGTTCTCGAACAGGATCCCCGCCACCTTGTTGCCAATGAACTGCTTCGGCTGGACCGTGTTATCCTTCGTGTAGAGGTAGTAATGCGACAGGCTCCGCGCGATGATGGCAAGCTGCAGATCGCCCCTATCCTTTCATGTCAGCAACGTCCCACCCCATCATGATGGCCCCCTTCGTCTGGAGTGAGACTGAGGCCAGTCCATCCTGCTCACCTTGCCTCGAGATCGGCATTTGAGCTGACCTTGCCCCACATCTTGAGGGCATACGCGTGCATCATGTCCTCCGAGCTCGACTCCTGGTCCTGTCGTCGTCCAAGCAGTCAGCTTCTCCCCCGCAGGTATCTATTGTCGCGACTCACCTTGCCGTCCATAGCGGCATAGAGACCGTGAGCCCAGCTGTGGCCATGGTACCAGTCAAAGTTGCGCCACATTGGAAACATCGGGTCCTTGGCGCTCGGATTGGCAATGTCCCTCACCAGGGTGTCGACGTAGTCTCGGTTCTGCTTCGCCCAATTCGGGTCGAGATGGCCCATGAAGGCCGCTGCCAATATGTGGTAGCCATAGTGAAAGTGGTGATCGTTGTAGTAGGTGTTGCCGAAGTCGGCCCCCGCGTTCCCAGTCGCGTAGCTGGCAGAGGAGACGACACCGCCCCAAGCGGCTACCATTGTGTCAGTGCCAGAAGCATCTCGAAGAAGAGCGATGTTTCACACTCACTTTCGCGTACCAAGGGATACTTCTGCTTGTTGGCTATGAATGTAGCAAACGCGGCCTTGAGCTGGTCCAGGCCGGTTTGCGCCATGGCCTTGTCCTCCAGCATATCCCTGATCACATACACAATGGTGGCAAACTTGGCCAGAGCCTGGGGAAAGAGTTCATGTCAATATCTTCACGAGCCCCTGCAGCTGCTGGGGAAACGTATTGACTGACCTTGCCGCTGAAGTACATCGAGTCGAGGTTGGACTGTGCAATCATGTTCTGCGTCACTTCCTTGGCGGCTGCCGCTCGGATCGTCCCCTTGGCTTGATCAGACAGGCGATCGAGGCTGCCCTTTTTCGGATCCCACGGGGCAAACGACATGTTGGTCGGGAGATCGGGCTCGATCATGGTCCATGATGTGCCCTTGACGAGAGCGGCAAGTCCCTTTGTCTGGGACTGAAGCTGCAGCTTCTGGATCTGCTTCTTTGTGCCGTCATCGAATGACTCGACATGATGAGGAAGCGCGAACATGTAAAGTTCGCCAGAGCTGTGCCCGTCTTTCTCGAACTCGAACGAGTACCGAGCCTCAGAGCCGTTGACGGACCCGGACAATTTCAAAGTGACGGGAAAGATGCCGGCGCCATCATCGAGCAGTGCCTCCGAGCCGTCAGTGTTCGGGTCCTTGCACACCTGAATGACACCGAAGAACGGCTTCTTCGCCTCGGCCAGCCCATTGTTGATGACTTTGAGCTCGAGGGGGTCGCCCTTGGTCTTGTACGCGTAGACGCGCCACGTCGATCCGTCCTCGAGGGTGAAGGTGTACTTGGCAATATCCGGCTTAGGGTCCTGCGTCACCCGAGTCATAGTCTTGAAGAAGACGCCAGACCGAATGACCGGGGTTGCGCCATTGAATTGGCCCGTCACGTATGCCATGCCTTGAACCAGAGGGAAGGAAATGGCGGGAGGGGAGGAGCTGTCCTTGCTGAGGTGAACCCTGGCGGAGAAGGCTGTCATGCTGTCAATACTCAGGGCGGTATCTTTCCCAAGCTCCTTTGCGGATATGACGATCGACTGGATGCCAATTGGATTGACATAGTAGGAGGAGGAACCGTTGTACTTCTCCTGACCAAAAACTCGTTGGCTCGCTTCAATATGGGAACAAGCCATGCCGAAGCTGGCGGTGGCCCCCTTTCCACCGGCCCAGGCAACGGAATAGGGGTAGGTGAAAGCAGGACATTTTTGGTCCTCTAGGAAGAAGTTGGAGTAGAACTTGTTGGTTTGCAGCGGCGTCTGCTGCGTAATCCCCTTTCGCGGGACAGGATGATCGTTCCTCACAGGGATTTGTCGAGGCGGAGACCTCGTATCGATGGGCTCAGCAAAGATGTCCTTGGCCGGCATGATTGTGGGCGGATCAGGGATCGTAGGCGATGATTGAGATGGCAGCGGGGGATCCTTTCTCAGTGCAGAGGACGTTGGATGCAACGAGGGTCTCGGTGTTGACTCCGATGTGTCGATTACCACCCACTTTGTGACGGTAACATGCACTTGAGTGGGGCAGCACTCGGTAGAGACAGGCGAGGTGACGATCTCGATGATAGTGCGGGTGACAGTCGTGCGGTAGACAGCCGAGGACGACTTGTCGAGGCTGGCGTAGAGGATGCCCCTTGGACTGTTCTGAGCAGAGGCCTCCAGATGAGCTGGCGTGCCGGAAGAGAGGGCCCTTATGGTAGAAGCAGAGCTGAGGAGATTCAAGCGAGGGTCGAAAGAACGGCCCGCTCTGATGGTGATGTTTTGAAATGCGGGAAAGTCCTGCCCCGTGTCCAAGCCGGAGCCGAAGGCAAGTCCTTGAACAGGGGTCAGCCAGAGGAGCCATGACAGTACAAAGAACGAGACCATGATGAAAAGATATGCTGCATTTCCTGAAAAGATAGCCTTGACGATGGTGATATCTTGAAAGGAAAAAAGACATGGAACCAATGTTGTGAGAAGGCTTCAAATCTCCACCGAGAGGCAGACATGAAGAGGGCGTTCTCTGCTTTCATAGCAGACCATCCCCATGCCCTCTCGATGGTGACACCAACACTCTTTGCTCTGAGCGAGGAGGCCGGCCTCTGAGATGATTCACAGTCGAAGCCTCATCGTGAAAAGCTCCAGAAACGGGGCGCAAGCAGCGAGAAGCAAAGGAATCATATAGATGTCTTACACATACCGCGTCCAAACCTAGGGAGTCAGATGGTCCCTCCTAATGTCGGCGTCTTTCTCGGTCCCAGAGACGGCGATGGCGATGCTCAGCGAACCCCGAGGAATTGAGACGAATATGTCTGCGAATGATCCGAGCAGATGAGTATCACTCTGTACTTGTAGGTTCGGAAGAGGGAGTATCGAAGGGAGCTGAATGGAGGCTAATTCTCTAGGAGAGTCTGTGTGTGGAAGCTGGCGATATACAAGACGATGGAGCCAAAGAGGAGATATCGAGGTAGGACACAGGTCGTGGCGTGGAGGATGCGATGCGAAGATAGAGAGACAGATAGACTGACAGAAAAGAGGGAGAGACAGAGAACGAGAGGAAGATGGTGATCTGGATGCAGATCGAGCAAAACACACCCTTTCAAGATGGTTTTTCCTCTCGGTTATTTATTCGCCTGCCTTCTCGCTCGATGTTCGCTCCGGAAACGAAGAGGCAAGAGCCATCCAGCATCGACTCGAAGCCGGGGAAGGAGACACTGAAAGGTGCACCTGCCTCCAGAAGCATCGACAAGCCGCTGACTAAACCTGCAGGGGGCAAGAGGAAGGCGCAATCCGAACATCCATCACTTGCGATGCGAAAGGAAAGAGCGCGGCAACTTCGGTGGAGACTGACAGTACCTACTAATGTACATGTAAAGAAGTCCCAAGGCTTTGTCAGTTGAGCTTCTGCTCGTGCTTCGTGATGGATCAAGATGGATGGACGTGTCACCAAGAGCCCCATGAATCGCCTGAGATACCTGCTGCCAGGATTCGCAGTGCCCAATGTCTCTATGTACAGCTGGAACTCCGGAGAGGAATTCAGAGATGCTTGGGCCGTCTTGGGATGATCAAGAAGCTCGTGAGTGAGGACACACAAAGAGCTCGCTGGTGATCGCTCTGAGGTGCAACTAAGGTTGGCATGTAGGCTCACCTGTCTCACTCGCAACGGATGAGTGGGATCCATCAAATGGACCGGTACCGTGCACGCGGGGCCCAACCAGTGGGCGGCCCCGCGCCGAGGATGGAAGGCCGGAAGCGGAAGCAGACGCGGGAGCGGGAGCGGCCTCGCTCAGGTGGCTCGCCGAGCTGAGCCATGTGTCTTGTCCCTCGCCAGCGGGTTGACGCAGCAGTCATCAGCCTGGGTCTTCTGGGCTCCTGGACTCATGGACCCCCGGACGCCTGGACGTCCATTGATGGATTCAAGATGAGTCCCGCCGGCCCTTTATGGGGTTGCAACCTTTCCCCTCTCAGAGCCCAAGAGCGCTGTAGATGCCCGCCGTCGCACCGTGCTGGGGCGTGCCTTGTGGCAGCCCGCCATCTGCCTCTTTGCTCACACGTGGACGCTCCTCGTGACGACGCGAGTCATCATTCCCTTGACGCTGTCCTTGCTCCCGCCCTTTCGCATGGCCCGCGTGGCTCACGTGGCTGGCCGCATCCAAGTCATCTCGCTCCTTCGCAGCTGTCGACGACCTTTGCTCGCGGCGGTCTTGATGACGGCGCCGACGTTCCTGACGCCTCTTGTTCCTTTCCGACCTGGCCTCGCCAGACCTCTCCGCCTCTTTGCGACAGCGCCGGATCTCCCCCTCTGTCAGCACCCAGGGGACAACCAGCACGTCGCGTCGGAATCTAGCCCTCTTCTCCCAGAGGACGAGCTCTTGCGCGGTGCCCCTGACGAGCTCCATCCTCTCGATGTTGATCTGGCGCTCGTCCCGGAACGTCGAGACGGAGCCCTTGATGTCCACGACCGATCCGACGTCGATGTCCGCCAAATGGCGACACTCCTTCTGGCTCCCCGACTCGATCTGACGGGTACCTTTGTCGTGGCCATGGTCTCGGTTCTGGTCTTGGTCGTCTCGGTCGTTGCCCTTCCCCTTCGCGGGCGCAGCGTCTTCGCCGTCTTTCTTCTTCTTCCCGAGCCCGAGCAGGGAGAGAGGTAGGAGCGCTTGGATCGTCATGCCGCTGCTGTCGTCTACGTAGTAGAAGCGACGCCCCGCGATGTCATCCCTTCCCACGACCACGCCAACGATGCGCACCCATTTGATCGGGATGTTCTTGTGGAAGTAGAAATTTTCTCCTTTGCAGATCCAATTCGAATCAGTCATTGAGGTCGTGGCAACACCAGTGATAAACGAAGAGTTGGGAATCAAGAGTTAAAAAAAAAAAAGAGAAAAAGAAGATATGGGAGAGTCCAACAGGGCCAGCCAACCTTCGAATCCCGCATGCTGATCCAGGTCGTGAATCTCGCGCGCGTGCAGCGGACACCATTTGTTTGCCGTCGGGGCGAGATGGAAGCAATATCGCGGGTAGAGCGCGACAGTATCCGCGCCACTCATGGCATGATCGTATGGCTTGAGCGAGACGTGTCCAAAAAGGCGCTCCTACGTTTCCAACATTCCGGCGCCGGGCGATGCGAAATGCGCACTCGGGCATGGACAATCATGGGGCGGGCTGCGAGCGATCGACGTGTTGCGACTTGGACGTTGCTGGAGGGAGAATTGCCGTGACGACAGGGAATGGATGGAGGTCTCCAGCTGCCCTTTGCGTCATTCACATGCATGCAGGACGCCGTCGCAACTCGCCCGGGGATGTTTCCTTCGAGCTCAACGTCAGCCACTACCACGGACACTTCGATATGTGTGCAATTGGAACATGGATGCTTGATCTCGAATGGCTTTCATTGCAATGATCTATAGTGCAAGAGGGGATCTCAATCACTGCCAGACCTATGGTATCGCGAATCGAGTATTCACGATTTATATTCACCCCCATCCGAGCAGATAAACCATTTTATAGTCCGCTAACAATCCGATCGCTGCCAATACCCAAACTCCATTCCCCAACAATCCATGCAACCGTGAATGACTGGTACAAAAAAAAGAGATAAAACAGTTGTCGATGAGAATGACCATCATCATCGCTTCGTCCTTTTCGACCGAGGGGCTGGTTTGCTACCCTCTGCCGCCGCAGCTTTGCGCTTGGCCAACCTCGCAGCAGCAGCCTGGAACGCTTCCTCAGACGGCTCCCCTTCGTCCTCCTCGTCCTCACCCCCCCTTTTCTTCGCGGATCCCCTCTTCCCCGTCTTGCTCTTCTTGCTCGTCGCGCCGTATTTCTCGGCTAATCGATCGAAGAGCGCGTCAGACCTCTCCTTCTGCCGCGACATGATCAGCGCCGCGAGGTCAGCCTCGGAGCTCTTCTTGCCCCTGTTGCTGGGCCCCTTCCCCTTGGCAGCCCCCTTGTTGGCCGTCGTGCCCGGTTCATCGCCGCCGCCGAACAGCTTCCCGTGCACGCCCAGCTCCTTCGCGTACTCCTCCGCCTCCTGCGCCTCGGCGTCGGCTGCTCTCCTCCGCGCGAGTCGCTTCCTTTTCGTCTCGCCCCGGTAGGCCTTGAACGAGGGCACGTCGCCCTCCTCAATCGCCTGGTCGATGATCCTGCAGAAGCGCTCGTCGTCGGCAACGACGTCGCTGAGGATGACGCGCTCGAAAACCTGGTCCATGTCCCCCTCGCACTCCTCGTAGGCTATGAGCAGATCATCCTTCTCCTCGTCCGAACCCTTGTACTTCTTGGCGAATTTCTCGATCGCGTCGGCCGAAACGGCCTCTTGGAATTGTGCGCGGTAGAAGTCGCTCCAGTTGAAGCCTTCCGAGTCGACGATGCTTTCGGACGTCGAGCCGGTGGTGTCGTACCGCTTGCGACGCGCGGGATCGGACAGGACGGCGTATGCGAGGGCGATGGACTGGAAAGCCGCGTGGGCCTCCTCCTTCTGGTCGGGGGGGACCTTGTCTGGTAGAAGGGTCAGCTTGCAATTGATCTTCTGGCAGAGGCAATGCCACACGTAGGATATGGGCATCAAGAAGAATTGGGGCACGCCGCATCGTACATACCGGGATGGTTCTTGAGCGCGGCTTTGCGATATGCGATCTTGACCTGGTCGGCAGTGGCTGCTCGATCCAGTCCGAGGACCTCGTAAGGGTCGATGGCGGGTGGCTCGCCGCCCAGGAGATCCTCGTTCTCAGAGTCCGACATGATGGATCTAGATGTCTACGATCTCGATTGGAGATCTGAAACAGAATGAAAGAATCAACGGCGATTCGAGGTTGAGAGGGTCAAAGGAAATGAACCCGACAAGAGCAACCAGACAACTTGAAGAACATTCTGGAGAGCTTCACTCAGAATCCTTTCCGAGATCGTGCAAGTGGGCCAGAGGCGGGCGCCTCCAGTGAATTTCGGGAGACGCGTAGCGGCGCGTCAGGCACTCGACACGCTGGACCCGCCAACTTCGAGACCCTGAATCGGATAAGCGAGCCCCGGAAACCCGCTGAACCCCCTGTGGCCGCTCGCTCAGACCCACCGTAGATGCGCAATCGATTACGACCTGGAACCTCTGGCTCGAGTCACTCCGCCATGGCCCTGGATCAGTGATGGATGTTGGCATGATCGAGACTGGATCAACTTCCAACTCGCACGTTCGTCTCGAGGGCAGTCCCTGGATCATGGACTCCATCACGCAAGACCCCAAGGCGGCCCTGCGGTCCGCCATCTCGCTCGCCCGCAACTCGCCCCCCAAGCCGACCAACTTTCGCGTCGGCGCCATCCTCGCCAGCCTCGACGACGGCCGCGTCACGGCCCACGGCTACACCCTCGAGCTCCCCGGCAACACCCACGCCGAGGAATGCTGCCTCCTCAAGCTCGCCGTGCAGCACGCCGCCTCGGAGGAGGACCTGGCGGCCATCATGCAGGGCCGTGACCACGCGCTCTACACCACGGTCGAGCCCTGCTTTCGGCGCCTCAGCGGCAAGATGCCCTGCGTGGAGCGCATCCTGCGCCAGCGGTCCTGGATCAAGACGGTCTACGTCGGCGTGCGTGAGCCGGAGACGTTCGTGGGCGAGAACCCGGGAAGGAGGATGCTCGAGGATGCCGGCGTGGGCGTCGTCTACGTGCCCGGGCTGGAGGAGGAGATCTTGGAGGTGGCCACCGCCGGCCACTTGGAGGGATCGACATCGTAGAGCGGATACATCCATGACGACCATGACGACCATGACGACCATGACGACCATGACGACCACGAGGACCACGAGGACCACGAGGACCACGAGGACCACGACCACGACCACGACCACGACCACGACGAGGACCTTGCTGATCACCAGTTCGATGAGTCCGACGCCGGGTCGCAATCTATTTTGTCCCAGACAACTGCTTTCCGAGTGGTCCCGTGTGATTGCTCCGATATATTGATCCATGCCTACGTGGACCTGCGTGCAGCAGCAGCAGCGGCTTCTCCGCATCGACGAGCTCCGATCCCCCCTCCCTCCTCTCCACCCCTCCATCTTCGTCAGGGACGCACGACAGTTCAACGGATCCGCCCGTTGTCATCCATGGTTCGTGACTGGCCGTCCCGGGCCGGGGTCGGTGCGGGGGAAGATTATCTAAGCGTCCCGCTTCGCGGCTGAGGCCACCGCACGGTATGCATCCCCCGACCGAGAAGACGGTGACGGCCGAGCATGGGCACGGCCTGCGTCTGCGTCTGCGTCTGCGTCGGGGGGGGGGGAAGAAGGGAGAGAGAGGGAGGTGAGGACACGCCTGAGAGGATGACAGATGACACGCGGCGTTAGCATGGAATCTTCGCGCGTCTCGTGCCGCCTGTTCCGGTCAGAGGAAGACATCCATACCTATCCATATCAACCTGCGGTGCCTTCAATCTCTTCCTGGTCGTCTTCCCATCCTGTCCACCTCAAGGCTTGAACAGTTGATCACAGCTTGACTGTCTTGCAGCTTCAAGGTGCGCCCTTCTACGGAGTTGATGTCGTCATCTCTACTCCGTATCTCCTCTCGATATCTGAGTAGCGTTGCTGCTTAGCACTAGGACTTCATGCTAACCATATACCTGGGATGGCTGGTTAGTCTTTCAGCTGGGAATCATTTCTTGGAAATTCATTGAGGATCCAACATGCCTCAGACCATCATCTCCTCCAATGCCGGCGATGGCTTCAGCATCGTCGGCGCCCATATCATCATTGATCCGATAGAACTGCCTGGTATCAATATTGCCGCCCACAACCTGGCAAAAGATCTCGCCAACGTCACAGCGACCCCGTCCATTGTCACGAGCGTCTCAGAGGACCATAAATCGACTCACCAGGGGCGGTCGTGCATCATCGTCGGCTCATTGACGAACTCGCCCATGATCAGGAAATTCCGGGACCTCGGCAAGATCGACGTTGGTCGGATCGAGGGAAAGTGGGAGTCATGGCTGACCACATGTGTGAAAGACCCCTTGCCGGGCTACGACAACGGACTCATTATCGCCGGGAGTGATAAGAGGGGGACTGTCTTTGGCATCTACACCCTCTCCGAGCAAATTGGTGTCTCGCCGTAGGTCAAAACCCGAATGCTTCCATCTCATGGCCTTCGAGTCATGGCTGACCATTCTTCCTCGCAGGTGGTACTGGTGGGCGGATGTACCCCCCAAGAGGAGGAAGCACATCTTCGCCATGCCGGTCACGACGTACAACGGAGAGCCCAGCGTCAAGTACCGCGGCATCTTCATCAACGACGAGTGTCCCGGCATGGACAGCTGGGCGCAGGAGAAGTTCGGCCCAAAGTTCGGCACCGAGCTATACCACCACATTTTTGAGCTCCTCCTGCGACTCAAGGCCAACTTCCTCTGGCCGGCCATGTGGAGGGGATATCCTTATCCTGGGCGGTCTTTCTTCGTCGACGACCCCAAGAACCAGAGCCTCGCGGATACGTACGGCATTGTGGTCGGCACGTCCCACCATGAGCCCATGCAAAGGGCGATGAACGAATGGTCCACGACGCAGCCGGAGGGGACGTGGAATTGGGATACCAACCGCGCAAAGGTGACCCAGTACTTCGAGGAGGGCGCCAAGAGGGCGGTGCCCTACGAGTCTTACATCACGCTGGGCATGAGAGGCGAGGGTGACAACCCGATGCAAGGGAGAGACCCGATGAAGATCCTCAAGGAGGTGCTTGAGACACAGAGAAGCATCATCAAGAGAAATTACGGCCGCGAGGATGGCCCATTGCGTAAGTCGAGGGGGGCCGTGGAGATTGGATTTCCACCTAGAAAACGATGTGCTGATGTGCGTCCTCTTATTAGAGCTCATGGCATTGTATAAGGAGGTGCAGGTCTACTATGACCGTGGCCTCGAGATCCCGGATGATGTCACGCTCCTCTACTCTGATGATAATTTCGGTTCGCTTCGGGCGCTTCCGAGTGAGAGGGAGAAGAAGCGATCCGGTGGCTCAGGGGTCAGTAGAATCTGCTCCCTGCTCCACGACGTGTCTGCACCTTTCTGCTCGCAAGACTAACATCTTGGACCGTGTCCTACTTAGTATTACTACCATTTTCAGTACACAGGTTGGCCACGCTGCTATAGATGGATCAACAGCAATGTCATCGTGAGTACAAATATCTCCGGTCATGAAAAGCAGGGAGATGAAGCGCGGGAATCGGGCGGGCGCGTCATTGACAGTCTGCAGGGCAAAGCACTTCATCAACTGCAGCTGGCGTATGAGGGAGGTTCTGATAGAATCTGGATCTTCAATGTGGGGGACCTGAAGCCCATCGAGATCCCGATGAGCTTCGCCTTCGACTACGCATGGGATGTCACCTCCATCACCCCGACGACGCTGCCGCAATACTTTGAGCGCTTGGCGACGCGCGAGTTTGGTACAGAACACGCCGCGGAGATTGCGAGCTGCTGGTACGATTTCAACAAGCTGGTCGCGTTGCGCAAGCAGGACCATATCGAGGCAGACACATTTGTCATCCAGAAGTACCACGAAGCGGACACCGTCAACGGCCGCTGGAAGACGCTCCTGGCAGAGGCGCAGAAGATCGACAAGGCCATCGACAAGGCCCACAGGTCGGCGTTCTTCCAGCTGGTCTTGCACCCCATCGAGGCGACGTCCATCTTTGTCGACCTGCGGGTGACGCAGTACAAGAACCAGCTGTTTGCCAAGCAGCGGAGGAACACGACCAACGCCATGCTAAGACAGAGTATCAATCTTCTGGACAGCGATCACGAACTTTTCGAGGAGTACAACCGCATCTCGGACGGGAAGTGGAACCTCATCATGCGGCAACCTCACTACGGCTATGGGCAGAACGGAGGGCAGCCTTACCGCAACATGATTGACGGGCTCTGCTACGTGCAGACCAAGGAGGATTCCAACCCGAGTATGGGCCACATGGGCATCGCGGTGGAGGGCATCGAGGGCATCAGCCCAGGCCGCATCAACGAGGACTCGGACCGGACGCACCCGTCGCGGAAGTGGCTCGAGGCCGGCGTGACGCTGCCGTATATCACGCCCTACGGGGAGCAGACGCGCTACTTCGAGGTCTTCCACCGCGGCACCAGGGAGTTCACGTGGGAGGCGAAGCCGCAGCGACCCTGGATCAAGCTTTCCCAGTACAAGGGGGTCCTGAACCCGCGCAGCGACGACCTCAGGGTCATCATGACGATCGACTGGGCGGCCGTGCCGGCTGGCTTCCACGAGAAGGTGATCGTCGAGGTCATCGGCAACCGCGACGGCTACGAGCAGGTCCACCTCCTCGTGGTGAAGGAGAGCGTGCCGTCCGACTTCGAGGGCTTCGTAGAAGAGAGCGGCCACCTAGCCATCGACGCGGCGAGCCTCGTCGCCTCGCCCTACGTGGTGCTCCCCGCGCTCGGCAGACCGGTGATCGGTTCGGTCACGCTACCCCGCAACGGCGGCGGCGTGGACTTCAGCCGGCCCGGCAGCATCCCATTCCTGCAGTACCCGATCTTCGTGTTCACCGAGCGCGACAACGTGTCGCTGGAGCTGCAGTTCGGGATGACGCTCGACACGGACCGCACGAACAAGATGCGCTTCGACGTGCGGCTGGACGGCGCGGGGGAGGCGACGTACCGGCTGACGGAGGATAACCCGCGGGACGACCAGGCGCTGCCGGAGGGTTGGGGCGGGGCGGTGATGGACGGGGTGTGGAAGAAGCGGCACAATCTGGGGCGGGTGAGGAGGGGGCGGCACGTGCTGGAGGTGAGGATGCGGAATGCGAATATGTGCCTGGAGAGGCTGATCCTGGACCTGGGCGATCTGCGGTATACGTACTTGGGACCGCCGCAGAGCGAGTGGGTGAGGAGGACGGGGCAGGTGGCGGATGTGGAGGAGGAGGATGTCTTGGATATCGAGATTGGGATGGAGGGGGGATGTGCGCTGTGAGGTTGGATACGACTGGGAGGTCCTGGGGGTACTCCGCATACTGTGAAGGCGGCAGGACTATCAGCCGGCATGGGGTGTTATTTACCTGATGAGTTTGGCCGAGAAGCCCGAGAATGACAGGAAATCAATGAACATGAAACCATCCACCAAGTAAGGAGAAGAGAGAAGAGACGAAAATGGCTTCACCCAAGCAATGACGCTTGGGCAAAGAAAGAAGACAAGACAAAAAAAAGAACTCCGATACGGGGAATCGAACCCCGGGCTGCTCGGCACTCGGAGGTTGAGAGCGAGCGATGTTAGCCACTACACCATATCGGATGTGGTACTGTGGGATGTGGGCGAGATGATGACGTAGATAGCCGCTTGCAGGGGCGTCCCAGGAACGGCCGTTGCCCCGGGCCGTCGTTGGCTTCAACCCACGACCACCACAGCGATTCTCTTGGCGATGGGCCTTGAGAAGGCGTGCGTTGCGGAGGTTCTCTTTTTATCAATGCCTTGTCATCCTGTGTATCTGCCATCAACGCCACTCCGCATCTGCCATCAACAGCACCGCTCTGCATCCGCCATCGCGAGGCTGGTCCCCCTCCAGTGGCCCGGCCTGGCAGCGTGATAACGTCCTCTCGGCTGCTGAGGTCTGACCCCACGCTCGCATCCGACGTAGTGTAACGGTTATCATACAGCGCTTTCACCGCTGGGACCCGGGTTCGACTCCCGGCGCCGGAAACTTTTTGCTGCTTGGACTTGCTGTCCGGAGAAATCCATCCATGCTTACCGGACGAGTACGAGTACCAGTACGGACTCGGTGGCGAGCGCACGCTCAAACGGTGAGCATCGACGTCTGCACGGCGTCAGGCTCTTCTCTTCTTGGCTGGACTCCATGCTTCTTGCGCGGACGATATGTACTCGTATTTGATGTCCAAGCACTCCCCGAGCAGTGTTCAGGTTCATCAGATCCACTTGAAGCTTCTGCCGATGATGCATTCATCTTGCTTTCCTGCTGCCCAGGTCCATCGTGGCCCGACGAGTGAGTTGGATGACATATCGACGGAGACGTCAAAAGTCAACATGGAGGTACCAATCAAGGAGCTTGGAAGGTTCCCCCTCTCGTACTACTACTAGTACGGAGTAGGTATTCGTAGTACTTTATGGACCAGCACGGCTGACGAAGCATCAAGCCCAGGTCACGGATTCACGGTCTCTGGAGCCTCGGGGAAGTCCACGTCTCCGGACATGCGTGCAGACAGGCTGTCCTGGTGCACGGCAAGAGAGGCCCGCCGTGAAGAGGGTACGGAGTACGGAGTACAGAGTACGGAGTACATGCACGGAGTAATCCGTAGCTCCTGCCCCGCCTGCTCTTCCAGGTGCTCCGCTCCTGCCAACCCCGACTGAGTCGCGCCTGCCCGCGCATTTCCCACGCCGTGCGGTGCCAGCGCGGAATGTCAGCATCGGGAAGTCGCCGCCCACCGCATCACGGAAAGGGAAGGGGCGGTCCGGGGATCTACAGAACCTTGAAGTCGTAGGTAGTAGGTACTCCGTGCCGACAGAAAACTCCGCACTACTCCGTATATGCACTCCGTACTGGTACCTACTAGTAGTACCTATACCTCCTGTGTCGAGTCTCCGCGATTAGGGTCGGTGCCCCCTCGGCAAAGAAACCCGTGACTCGATGACATTGGGAGAGGGGAAAAGGTTGGGAGGGAAGGGATTCAGAAAGGTTTGGGGCCCTGGACATCTGGCCATCTCGCCATCTGGGGAGTCTCCCGGACAAGGTGAGGAGATGGATGGATCCATGGGGATGCCTCCGCCATCATGCCGAGGAGACTTGGGCGGAAGGGGGCTGGCGACAATCAGCACGCCGCGCTTGTCGACTTCGACGCCTGCGAGCTTGCGATGCCGATTTCCGCTGGGCCGGCAGCTCGTCGCCTCAAGCGGGTGCTGATGCTCGATACTATCTTCCGGCTCCCTGCGACAAACGGCCAGCGCAGGGGCAGTGACGGGGGGGGGGGGGCTCTGGAGCACGAATAGCAAAGAGCATCTAGAATCAAGGTGAGCTTCCTCCATCCTCGTTCGTTTGTTTGTTCTTGTGTCGCAGTCTCCCCCTTGTTGATGTTGCTGCTGCTGCTGCTGTACTTGTCGCGTCTGGTGTTGTCATTCTTCTTGCTGCTGCCGCTGCTCCGCTTTCGTATGCGGGAGGCCAATGGTGGGGGGTGGGGCCGGAGGAAACCCTGCGTGATGCATCACCCAGAAAGAAAACAAGAGAACGGATGGATAAACAGGCGTCTCCCTCTCGCTTTGAGCCTATATATAAACGAACGTCCAGCCCGCGAACCATCACGATCCCCCTCTGCTCTTCTTCACTCTTTCAATATCTTCTCCTTCCTTCCTCTCAATAGTCGCGGCCGAACACCGCCTCTTGCAAGTTGAGCGACTTCCGCCGTCTTGATACGCCTCGACAGAGTTGCCAGGCGTTTCGTCCACACTCCAAGTCGAAGTCTCTCTGCCTGCAGGCGAACTCGGCAGAACGAAGAAGATTGCAGGGGTTGAGACGATCTTTCGTCGTCGTTGTCGTCGAGTCAACTGCCCCAACGCCCATCTATATCCGCGGCCTACAGCATCTATGCAAGCCCCATCTCGAAATCTGAGTCACCTTCTGTCGAAATCCCATTGCTTCATTCTACGGAACACAAGAAGAAGTCTTTCAACCTTTGCCCAACCGTCAACAGAGTTGGTGCTCTCCCCATCACCACGTACCAGCCAATCCCCTACAATCTCTCGACCTGGGCTTCTCCAACTGCTACCTTGTCCCCCAAGGTGAATCATGACGACTGTGCTGTTGCTGACCTCCATCTGACAGTTGCTTTTCTTACCATCCGGTGCTTGAGCTAGAATCACCCATGTCCGAACAGAGAGGCGGTCGCGGACGCGGCGGCGGCGGCGGCGGTGGTCGAGGCCGTGGAGGTGGTGGGGGAGATCGCGGAAACTCGGGCGGCGGAGGTGGCGGCGGCCGGGGCCGGGGCGGTGGTGGTGGTGATCGCGGAGGCTTCGCACCCCGCGGCGCCTCGGGCGAACGTGGCAACTTTCGCGGCGGCTTCGGTGGCCGTGGAGAAGGAGATCGCGGACGGGGCAATTTTCGGGGAGGTGGTGGCGGTGGCGGTTACAGGGGAGATGGAGACCGCGGTCGAGGCGGCTTCAGGGGCGATGGAGACCGTGGTCGAGGTGGCTTTAGGGGAGACGGGGGTGGTCGGGGTGGCTTCCGCGGAGGCCGCGGCGGCGGCGGCCGTGGAGGCAGGGCGGAGGACCCGACCAAGTCCCAGGCTTTCAGGTACGTGATCCCCTACTCGTTCACCTATTTTCCCCGGACTTGGCCTGGCTGACGCCTTAAACCCTTTGATCATAGCATGCCTGGGGTCAGCCTGACTCCGGACGCAACCATCACCAAGCTTGAGGACCAGTTCCTAGCAACTTCAGCGCTCACAGGCGCAATGTCCAAGCTCAATGTCAAGGGCAAGGGCGGCGGCGGCGGCGGCAAGGGCGTTCCCGCAAAGCCCGCGCTGCTGAGCGATCTGTTTCCCGCACGTCCGGCCTTTGGCAGCAAGGGGAGATCCATCTCCGTCTGGGCAAACTATTTTCAGGTCCAGGTCAACCCCGACGTCTTCTACAAATACACCATGGAGGTAACGGAGATCCGGGACCCGTCTGCCGGTAAGAAGGCAACCAAGCCTGGCCAGAGGGAGGTCCGGGGCCGCAAGCTCCAGCTCGTGATTAGAGAGCTGCTTGCCCACCTCTACTCCCTGGACAAGACCATTCTCGTGGCCACCGAGTTCAAAGACAAGCTCGTGACCATGAAGAGACTTGCGCTGCCCTCCAACCCGGTCCGCATCGAGTTCAAGGAGGACGCAGACAGCGACAAGATTTTCAAGTTCGACGTTACCATCAACGGCCCCTTTGAGGCTAACATCGACAGCCTGAAGAAATACTTGACATCAATGGATGTCGGCCCCGGCGAGTCCAGCCCCGTCTTCCCGCGTTACCCAGACATCATCGATTCTCTGAACGTCATCTTTGGCCATGGGCCGCGGAGCAAGATGAACGAGATCAGCGCCATCGGCTCGTCTCGGTTTTTCTCCTTCGGTGACAACCAGGCCATCAAAGAACTGACGCACAACTGGCGCACCCTGGCCGCCATGCGTGGCTACTTCCAGTCCGTCAGGATCGGCACCGGCCGAGTCCTGCTCAACACCAACATCACTCACGGCGTGTTTCGCCTCTCGGGCAAGATGACCAAGCTCTTCCAGGACCTGAACGTCACCCCGATCCAAAACGGAGACAACAGAGGGCTTCGGACGATCAAGGCATTCGCCAAGTTCTTGCCCAAGGCTCGCGTCCGAGCCACTTTCCGCCTTGCCAGTGGCAAGGAGGTCACAAGGGTCAAGTCGATTTACGGGCTTGCTCAACCGAGTGATGCTCGTCGAGTCGCCGACAAGCCGCCCAAGTTCTCGGGCGGTTGGGCATTTCCCGGCCCGAAGCACATCTCCTTCTGGCTGAAGGATGACAACGGTGGCGGCAAGTACATCACCATCTTTGACTACTACCGTCTGAGTAAGTGTTCTCTCCTTTCACTTCCCTTCGCCCAATCATATCCTCCTTTGTGTCCTCTTCATGACTCTTCAAGGCCCTTCAGACTAATTTCACCCTCGCAGAGTACGGTGCCCATTTAGGTGACTACCCGGTTTTGAACCTGGGTTCTGCGGACAAGCCCACCTATTTCCCGGCCGAGTTCGTCGAGGTTGACGCCGGCCAATCAATCAAGGCAAGCCTCTCAATGGACGAGACCACGGCGATGCTCGAGTTTGCCTGCCGCTCTCCCTACGCGAACGCGCTGTCCATCAGCACAGAGAGTCGCAAGGTCCTCGGGCTTGATGACGGGGAGTTGGGCAAGTTCGGCATCTCGGTCGACAAGAAACTCCTCAGCGTCCAGGCTCGTCTTCTCTCCGCGCCATCCGTGAGCTACCTCAGCGCGGACGGAAAACAGAAGCGCGACGTTGCGCCGATGAATGGTTCCTGGAACATGAGATCTGTCAAGGTGTTCAAGCCAGGAAAGATGATTCACCGCTGGACCTGGGTCAATGTTCTGATCCGCGGCAACGAAGAGGCTGTTGGCGGCGACGTCGTCCGCGAGTTTGGGAAGTTTTTGAATCAGAACATGGGAATTGCCATCTCCAGGGATCCCATCAGCCCCCCAACCGAGTTCATCACGAGAGACCAGGGCATGAACAACGATGCGCTGGAGCGCTACTTCGATTGGCTGCGGCAGAACCAGATCCAGCTCGTCGTCGTCGTCCTGTCCGACAAGGACAGTAGCGGGCTGTACGCCAAGATTAAGACTCTCGGAGACTGCACGTACGGCATCCACACGAGCTGTGTCGTCGCAAGAAACTTCCGCAAGGCCAGCCCCGCATACTTCGCCAACGTCGGGCTCAAGGTCAACCTTAAGGGCGGCGGTGCTAACCACAAGCTCGCGAACGAGATCGGGCTGCTCAAGGAGGGGAAGACGATGGTGGTGGGCTACGACGTCACCCATCCGACGAATATGCCCATCAAGGATAAGATGCCACCCAGCCTGGTCGGATTTGTGTCGAGCATCGACAGCGACCTTGGTCAGTGGCCCGCCGCTGCATGGGAGCAGACCTCGAGACAGGAGATGCTGGACGACTACCTGACAGAGGTGTTCATGTCTCGCCTCGAGCTCTGGCAGAAGAACAACGGCGGCCGCTTCCCTGAGAACATCATCATCTTCCGCGACGGCGTGTCGGAGGGCCAGTTCGCGCAGGTCATCGACATTGAGCTCCGCGCCATCCGGGAGGCGTGCAAGAAGAAATGTCCCGCCTCGCAGCAGCCGCGTCTGACCATCGTCGTCTCGGTCAAGCGCCACAACACGCGCTTCTATCCGCAGACGGCCGAGGAGATGTCGCCGTCGGGCAACATCAAGAACGGCACCGTGGTCGATCGAGGCATCACGCAGGCTTGCTGCTGGGACTTCTTCCTCGCCGCGCACGACGCGCTGCAGGGCACGACGCGGCCGGCGCACTACACGGTCCTACTTGACGAGATCTTCCGCGCGCGGTACGGCGCAGAGGCCGCCAACGAGCTAGAGAGGCTGACGCACGAGCTGTGCTACATGTACGGCCGGGCGACCAAGGCCGTGAGCATCTGCCCTCCGGCGTACTACGCGGACATTGTGTGCGAGAGGGCCCGGGCGCACAGGCCCGAGTACTTTGACGTGAGCGACACGGAGAGCGTGACGACCGCGGGCGCGGGCAGCAGCGTGACGACGGGCTTTGTCGCGGGGGGCAAGCAGGTTCACGAGGCGCTCAAGGACTCGATGTATTACATTTGATTGGTGATCTTGTCTTTCTTGCAGTAATTTCCTTCAACTTATTTCCCTCTTCTTGGCTTTGCCCATATTCTGGGTACTCAGTGGAGGGGTGTGGCCGATCATACGGTCGTTATCTTTTTGGAGGCTGTTGTGCAAGCCATCTCTCATCTATGTACTCCTTAAATATCTACACTCATTTGGTCTACACATATTTGCAAATGCTCTCGAGATCACAGCTTGCTTCTCTCCTTCCCAGCCCCCTCCCCCTCCCCCTGCGCCCACCCTCCCGCCATGCTCTCCCAGTCCTTCCCAGCCACAGGCTTCTCCCCATCCGGCTTCCTCCTATACTCCTCCCACCGTCGCTCCTCCGCCTCCCAGATCGCCAGCTCCTTCTCCCACCACCTCGCGATATGCGCCGCGCAAAACGCCGGGTTCTCAAACGGCACCAGGTGCCCCGATTGCGGGTCGACGACCTCCTCGACCCTACCCTTCGCGAGGCCGCCGCTCCCGCCGAGGGCTGTGCCGGTGATGTCCTTGCGGGTGAGCACGGCGTCAGTGCGGGGCAGGTTGGAGTGCGCGCCGAGGACGTAGAGGACGCTGGGGCGGAGGTCGGGCAGGCGGCGGAAGACGAAGGCGATTTCGGGGCGATAGAAGGGGTCTGTGAGGGTGCTGAAGGAGGGGCGGCGGGGGAGCATGTCCGGGACGAGGGAGGGGTGGAGGAGCTGCTGGCCGGTGGGGGGGTCGAAGGCGGGCCAGAGGGGGCGGGCGAAGGTGAAGAGTTCTTGGAATTTGGAGGTTGTGAGGCGAACGGGAGTTGATCGCGGTGCTGCTGTTGATGGAGATGAAGATGTGGTGGTGGCGGTGGGAGTGGTAGACTCTTGTGGTGTTGGGGTGTTCATCGTGGGGTTCTGAATTGTGGAGGGATCAACGTCCATCAGCCCCCACTGGACCCAGCGATCGAAGGCGCGGCGGTCCCAGGACGCGAAGAAGGGGTTCCGGGCGAAGGACGCGGCAGCATCGGCGCGGGAGGGCCAGTTTGGCCGGCGGCGCATGGTAGCGGTGACGAGGGGGCGCTGCATGCGCTGGTGCTCGTAGATGACGGGGTCGACGAGGATGAGGGACTGGAAGAGGCGAGGGTGGGCGAGGGAGGAGGCGGCGATGGCGGCGCCGCCGAAGGAGTGGCCGATGGCGAGGAGGGGGCGGTGGGGGCGGAGGGTGTTGATCATGTGGGAGATGTCGCGGGAGTAGTCGAACCAGTTGGCTGGGGGGAGGGAGGGTTAGTGTCCGTGTTGTGGGGGTGTGTGGGGGTTTGTGGGTGTCTGCTGGTGCAGGTGGGAAGAAGGGGTAGGATGGGTAGGAGGGGTAGGAGGGGTGAGTGGGAGGCTTGAGGGCAGAGAGGGATTGGAGGTAGGGGGTGGTATGGGATTGAGTGGAAGGATGGTTGGGTGGGAGAAGTCTGGATAGGTTTGGGGATGCCCGAGAGGGGGGGGGTGCGAGGGGGTGTGCGAGGGGATGTTGGGGGATGTGAGGGGATGCGGAGGGGATGTCTGAGGGGATCTGCATAAGTATGGGTTCAAGGGGCTGCAGGAGGAGGGGCAAGATGGGCAAGATGGGCAAGATGGGCAACATGGGCAAGATGGGCAAGATGGGCAACATGGGCAAGATGGGCAACATGGGCAACATGGGCAACATGGGCAACATGGGCAACATGGGCAACATGGGCAACATGGGCAACATGGGCAACATGGGCAACATGGGCAACATGGGCAACATGGGCAACATGGGCAACATGGGCAACATGGGCAACATGGGCAACATGGGCAAGTGGATGGGCAAGAGGCCGTAGAAGAGTATGTGCAAGAGAGTGTGCAAAGTAGATGTGTCAAGTGCCAAGTGCCAAGTGCGAAGTGTACATGTGTGTCCCTCGGGCCAAGTACGGGTCTGGATCTGTGTTGGTGATAAGTACGGAGTACTCACGGTCATCACCGAGCTGCCCCTCGTTGAGAAGGCCGCTGCGGCCCTGCCACGCGCAATCGGCGATGTAGATCTCGCGGAGGGGGATGCCGCGCTTGCGCAGCTCGTGGCAGAGATCCTCCCAGAGGGGTTCGTAGAGTTCCTGGGGATTCAATCAGCCAGTATCTGGGAATTCGAGCAGCGATTGCACATGGGAATGAGACAGGTTGGGTGTTCAGGTGGGAATGACAGAGGGGATCGGGGCAAGTGAAGATATCAGGCAGGAATGGCATTAGGGGGGGAGATGTGAGTTGACTTTCAACCGAAATGGCATATAGGAACGAAGCTCGGGGGTTGAATTCAGTGGAGGCTTTCGGAAGCGGTAGAGGGAGACTAAAGTAGGAAATAGAAGAGCGGAAAGCAGATCCTGGAGGAAGAGGGCGAAGCAAGTGGGCAGGAGAATGAGGGAGAAGCAGCTCGGAAGCGGAAGAGGGGGCAGTAAACATAGGAAAGGGGGGGATATTGGAGGCAGAAGGAGGAGTCGGTTCAAGCAAAGGCAGTTAATCACAAGCGTAGGGGTCAAAGAAAAACGAGGCAAGGTGAAGCAGACTGAAAAGGGGGAGAAGAAAGCAATTCAGGAGCAAAAGCTCAAGAGGAGGTGACGAGCGTAAGAGAATCGCACCTTAGGGAATCCATTGGCATGCGCACCGATGATGGTCACCGCGCCCGGCGGAGGGTCTGCGGCTCCGTGCCCGGCGTCCCTCGGGATGTACTGGTTGACGTGCAGGCGCAGGATGTCCTCCTGGGCGTTGGCGGTTGCTCGGGGGTATTCGCGGATGTGGGCGGCTTGGATGACATGCTCCTTTATGTGGAAGACGGAGGATGTTGGGCGCGGCATGTCTGTGTTGGAAGTTGTCGGGGGAGTACGGGGGAAGTTGAGGTGATGTGGATGGAGTCAGGTATAGTGGTTCATGGAGGTTGTGCGGCTGTGTGAGGGAGACGGCGGTTGGTGAGGAGGTCGTCGTTTGGTGACGAGGTCGTCGGTTGGGAGTGTGAGGATGTGCGGTTGCTTTGGCGTACGCTGGATGGAAGACCAGGCGGAGGCGGGAATTCGGGTTCGAAAGGGACGGGCGGTGGGTGCAGGGTGCACATGCGTGTTGGGGGGAAGCCGGTGGGAGAAAGGAGGAGGAGGAGGAGTTCATGTACGACGATGAAGGGGAGATAACTCGCGACATGGAGTCAGGATGGATCAGTCAAGACCGCGGATGGACACGCATCGCGTACGAGTGGAGTGTTTTTGTCCCGAGGTAAATCCCTCGAGCCGGGGATGATGGTCCTAACTGGATCAGGTAGAGTTTGGGGACAATCGAAGGCCATCCATGCGCGTCCCTGGATCCAAATAGTGCTTGCGTAGGGGGGGGGGGGGGGGGTCAGGGCAGGAATTGGTATATGAATACGGAGTATGTACTAAGACTACGCTACGATGTTCGGAATCCTCCGAGCACGAGGCGACGCATGATCAGGTCTCGATATGTTCAAAGGGGAACTGCGGCGCGGCTTGTCTTGGGCGGGTGAGGCTTGGCTGTCGGTTGCGGAGAAGAGACGGCGGACTGCAGCGTCAGCTGCAACAACCGTGTTGTGCGGGGACCCTGCCGTGTGGTGAGCTACCGGGAGACTCCTGGAGACCGGGATAGACCCCCGGGGGTCCGCGGTGCATTTGATGCGAGTTCTCCGCAGAGTTCCGGGGGGTGGAGGAGAGTGGACGAGGGGAGAGACGAGACGAGACGAGAGACGCCGGATGGCGGTGCGGAGTGGCTTAGTAAGCTGGTGACTGACCCTGACCCCGGGCTTCACCTTGAGCTTCACCTTGAGCTTCACCTTGAGCTTCACCTTGACCTTCACCTTGACCTTCAACCTCATCCTTCAACCTCATCCTTCAATACATGCACACTCTCCTTGCCATCGGCTCTCCTCCTCCTCCTCCTCCTCCTCCTGTTCTTTCTCCCACTCTCATGCCCCTTCCCCACATACCATAATTCGCCGCAATGCCTCCAGCCAAAATCATCCTCTTCGTCGGCGCCCCGCCCACCTCCCTCCCCCCCGACGCATGCACCATCACCTCCTTCTCCCCACCCTTCCTCCACCTCCTCCCCCTCACAAACACAACCCTTCACTACCCACCCTCCACATCCCTTCCCGCCGATCCCTTGCCCCACTGCCTCCCCCCCTCCTCCTCCTTCTCATCACCATCTTCCAGAACGACCAACCCCTTCCGCTCCGTCGCATGGCGCTCCCTCCCGCACACCCGCCAGCCCCTCTCCACGGGGCTCACGCAGATCCTCAACCTCCACGACGACTTCTACACCACTCATGCCACTCATTCCTCCACCGCCCTACCACACCCTTTGCCACCTGCTTCACTACATGCTCCACAACATGAATCGTCACATGCTCCACCACAGGAATCTCTACGCGGCTCTCCCCTCGACCTCGCCCACAACACCGACGATGAACTCTCCCACTTCTACGAAGAATCCTTCGCCGCGCACCAGTCCCTCCTCGCAGACGACTCGCAGCTAGAATCCTCCCTCGACGGCGACACCACCACCACCGCTGACCTCACGCCCTCGCTCTCCCTGGCAGACACACACAACCGCTCCACCGCTGACCTCCTCGCGAGCCGCGCACCCTTCGCCCTCCCGCTCTGCGACCTGGCTCAGATCCCCCCCGCGAGAGACATCGCAGCGCAGTACCCCGCCACTATGTCCCGCAACCTGCTCGTCGCCGTGCTGTCTGTCGCGCCGGCCCGCCGCGTCACGACGAGATGGGGCCGCGCGTTTTCGCTGGTGGAGGTGCTCGTTGCGGATGAGACGAAGTCGGGCTTTGCGATCACCTTTTGGATCGCGGGCGAGGACGCGCAGGCATCGAAACTCACACAGCAGACTGGGAAGGCAGCACAGGCAGCAGGCTCCGCGCAGCAAAACGGAAAGGCACCGCAGGCGGCACGATTCACGCAGCAGAACAAGAAGACAGCGCAGACAGCAAAGCCCATGCCCCACAGCAGCATCACGGGCCCCACCACCCTCCGCCGCCAGGACGTCATCCTCATCACCAACGTCGCCCTGCACCTCTTCCGCGGCAAGGTCTACGGCCAGTCCCTCCCCCGGGGCCTCACCCGCATCGAGCTCCTCTGGCGGCGCTCCGGCGGCGGGCTCTTCACGGCGCGGGACATTGCTGGATTTCCTGCGCAGACAGGCGACGCTGGGGGTGTTGCTAGATATCCCGCCCGAACTAACGATGGAGCTGCCGCTGGCCATCCCTCTCAGACTGGTGATGCTGGAGCTGCTGCTGCTAGACATCCCGCGCTGACGGGTGACGCCGGGGCTGCCGCCAGATATCTCGCGCAGACAGCCAACGCAGGAGCTGCCGCCGCCAATGACCCACGCGCCAAGACAAGACGCGTGAAGGACTGGGTGGTGAGGTTCGTGGGCGGCGATGCGGGGACGCCCGTGACGAGGACGAGGGCGGGAACGAGGACAAGACAAGGGGTGGCACGGGCGTCGTGGGATGTGCCGCCGGATGATACGCAGGATTGAGGGGGGAGCGGCCCCCCTCTTACATAAATTTCTACACTGACATCCTACTTCTTCCCCTCACTTTACTTCCGAGCAGACCCAGGAAAAAGAAAGAAGAAAGCATGAATCATGGCGAGGCCGCCGAGAGTGTCGACCAGACGAACTTCATCACCGAAACGACGAACAGCTTCCTTGGCTGCCAAGATGTCTATGATTCTATGGTAGATTTATGGCCTGACTTTCTCATTCCGACCTTCTTTTCGACTTTTCTTTTCTCTTCCCACCTTTTACACATGCACCGGGGCCCCCCGCTTTTTCGCATTATCCTTGACCGACTTGTTCTCGAACCCCAGGCACGCCAGGAACGAGCACCCGGCGCACGCCACCGTGATGTAGAACGTGTTCCTCAGCCCGGCCATGTACGCCTCCAGCACCGCCTCGAGCGCGTCGCCCCGGCCCATCTGCTCGAGCACCTGCTTCACCTCAGACGCGCCGCTCTTGATGAAGATCTGCGGGTCGATGCCGATGTCGGCCTTGGTGAGCGTTTCGATCAGCCCGTTCTGGAAGGCCGTCTGCGCGACCGCCACGAAGACGGCGCCGCCCATGGCCTGGAAGAACTGGATGCACGCCGTGCCCACGGGCACCCACTCCTGCGGCAGGACCGTCTGCACGATCAGCACGCCGATCTGGAAGCCCGCGCCGATGCCGAGCCCGCAGAGGACCTCGTAGCCGAACCACACCGGCAGGGACGTGTGCACGCCGAAGGTCGTGATCATGCCTGCGCCGACGGTGAAGAGCAGCATCGAGGGCGCCATGACCCAGTTGTAGTAGCCCACTACGGTGATGATGCCGCCGGTGATCATGGAGGCGATGGTCTCAGCTAGGAGGAAGGGGATGATCTTGATGCCTGCCTGGACCGCGCTCACGCCCTGGATGGCTTGGAAGTAGAGAGCTATGCAAACGTGTGAGCAGGAACACATTTGAAAAAGAAACTTGACAGACGAAATAGCGGGAGCAAAGGGCAAAGGGGGAGGAAAGGGGGAAGGCGGGGGGGTTTCATATTCCACTCGGGAGAACTTACACAGGTAGTAAACCAACGGGATGAACCCAGCACCGAAGAAGAACGCAAAAAAGATGGCAAAGACGATGCTGCGGCTTTTGAAAAGCCGTGGAGGCAGCGTCCCCCGGTCCCCCTGCCAGACCTGCACGACGACAAACAGGATGAGCACCAGGCCTGAGCCGACAAGCAAGCCGATGACCGTGGCGCTCTTCCAGGGGAACTTGCTACCGCCCCACTGCAGGCCAATGAGCAGCATCACCAGCCCCGGGATGAAGATGGCCGTCCCTATGAGGTCGAGCTCCTTGATGCGCTCCAGGACGGTCTTGGTGCCGTGCTGGGTCGTGTTGCTCTTCAGACGGACGACGAGGACGACGATGGCGATGGTAAAGGCGCCGATGGGGAGGTTGACGTAGAAGCACCATCGCCAGGAGACGTTCTGGGTGAAGGCGCCGCCGAGCAGGGGGCCGGCGACGGACGCGACGCCGAACATGCCGGAGATGAGCCCGAAGGCCACGGGTCGTCGCTGGAGGGGCACTGGGGGGAAAGCATATTGTCAGCCGGGCGTTTTTAAGATCAGAATTTAGTAGCTACATTTCAATCACGGCGCATAGGGGGAAACCCACTGGACAAAGAGAGGATGACGACAGCGCCCGCGAAGAGACCGGCAGAACCTAACTATTACTTGTCAGCATTTTCTTCAACATCACTTTTGGCTTCGACCGTCCTCCCTCTTCCCATCCCAATCTTCACGAGGGAAAATCTTGGCACGGAGACGGCGAGATGATGCCGACGGGATTTCCAACTTACGCCTGCTACGGCACGGCCAACGATGAAGGCCGTCGAGGACGGCGCCACGGCGCAAACCAGACTACCGACCTCGAAAAGGAAGATGGCAACCAAGTATGTGTACTTGACGTTGAAGAGCCTGTAGATCGTTCCGTACATGGGCTGCAAGGCCGTGTTGGTGAGTAGAAAGGCGGCGCCATACCAGCCCTGATCCAATGTCAGCATCACAATTTCCCCTTTGCCCGGGGTCGCAAGAGCCCGCCCCATGATGATCCAGAGAAGTGAAAGGCCAGGCAGCTTCCAGCAAGCCTGTCTCCGAAGGGCCACGTACAATATCTTCGACACTATTGAATTGTGCTGTGATGGTGCCCAAGGCGGGCGCGATGATTGTCTGGTCGATGGCGATGAGGAATGTGGCGAGGCACATGGCAATGAGGATCACGGCGAGTTTGATGCCGGAGGGGTAGTCTGTTGTGTCTTCTGGGTCTTCCGTAGGATCGTCCTCTGCTCCATCTGCCGGCCCATCCTCCGTAGCGTCTCCCGGATTTTCGTCCTTGCCGTAGGCGCTCGCGGCGGCCGGTGTCTGACCGGGCGTGAACTCCTTTTCGCCATCGGGGGCTCGGAGTCCCTCGACCATCTTCTCGTACACTGGCGTTGCTCCTTCAGTGCCATCATCGTATTGCGTAGTCCGCTCACTGGCGTCCGCCTCCTCCTGTTGCGGCACCTTCTCGCCGGTGTTGGGTTCGGTGACGAGTGAATCGAGCCCAATAGATGCCCTGACACTTGCACTGGATGTTGTCGCAGCCATCTTGTCTGATGGCATCTCTTTGTCGTCTCGGCCCAGAAGCTCAACCTCCTATCATCACAATGGTAACCAATGAGTCATGCACATCAAGATGAGACTGGGGGCAAGAGAGAAGCCTCTATGAGCGTGCCGGTTTGCACGGATCCTGGGAGAGAGTGTGTGTTAGTGATTGTGTTGGGGAGGAGGAAAAACAAGACCAGATATAGACGGGCAACAACATACGACCCAGAGACCCCGTCCACCGCGATTGTCGGAGGGCACTACTCTTTCAGGATTGGGTCTGACTCTGTCGAAATCCTGGAGAGAAGGGCGATGACATGCGGCGAAGAGTTTGACTTCATGCATGCACCCGATGGCCACAGAAAGCTTGCTCAAACTCTTATACCCCATGGAAGAGTTGCGAAAAAATCCACTAGTCAGGGATGACGGGCATCTCGGTCAAGATTTTTTTCCTCAAGTTCCAGGGTCCATCCGCACGCCGCACTAGAAGCCAATGGCCGGTCTTGGGTGCCGAAGATTAGGTGGACGTGCACCTGGAGTTCCTTGATCCATGCGTGGATATGAAGCCCCTCCATGGTTCGACCACTTTAGAGGGGATCTCCCGAAGAGGACAAGGCGAACCCAAGGCCGATTTGCAACAGGGACAAGAATTAGTACGATGCAATTTCCATGGGTTGTTCGCGCTCGGCTAAGAAGCGAGCTCGGCAGGCGTAGAAGAGTCGGTCAGAGGAAGCCATTATCAAGCGGGTCTCTTCCTTTCTTTCTTTTTCTTCCTTCCTTTGGCACGAGTGGCTATGTCTGTGAGGTCGTGACCCAGTGTTGACGCCAGCAACTCGGAATCGTATACGTAGATGGAAATCCAGAAACCTGTTCTCGGAGAATTGCCTGTCCCAGGGCGACTGCAGAATCTCTGACCCGCCATCTCTATTGATGCAGATGGTCGGCGTGAGTCACAGTTTGATCCCAGTCGACGCGATGCTCCCCCTCCCCTCGCCTGGATTTCGTCGTCAGCCGCGAGGTAAGGGGCCCTGGAGACGACCGTCCTCGTAGCGATTCAGGCTCTCTGTGGCCCTCGGTGAAGTCCGGGAACAGGGAAATTGCTGGCAATATTTGGGTCTTCTTGGTGCGGCCTCAATTCGTGCTTGACTAACGGCAGGCATGCCGCTGGGCGCCGGTGATTGATGTCTGGTTCCGGAGCCAAGCATTCTCGGCGCTGGCATTGGTCGTTAGCCAGGCATGCATGCTCTCGGTGCTCCGCTTCCCGTACACCTTCACGAAGTCGGGACTCCGTTTCGAGCTCGTATTTGCAAAACAAGCCAACTCACGACGAGGGCGATGATGCCCAAGGGACATATTGCGAGTGGGAATACCCCGTGGTATCAAAAAGCCAGCCCGGGGCCATTCCCATACGGGAATTGCATGCTCGCGGTAGGCCCGGACGTCGGTCGACTCCGCCGGCTCGGAGCACGGGGAGCAGAGCCGTCCGAGGCCCCGATCTCCAGACCCTGAAACAGGCATAACGGGCCGCGTGTGGATCAAGCCACTGCCTGCGGCCTCAGGACAAGGTTTCTGGCACCCTGTCGTGCTCCGCAGCGTGCTGACCAAGGCCGCACCGCCTTGCGCCCTTGTGACTCGCACTCGTACAAGTACTCGCACGCTACCAGTACCAGTACAATGCGTTTGCGTTCCTGGCAGGGGTGCGATTACCGGATCGAAAGACGGAGCGGCCAGCGTGAACACTCACGATCCAGGATGCTGATGGACCCGAATGATGCCATCACGACAAGTCAAAAGGACACGATATTCTTTTGCTCTCTTTTCTTTTCACCTCCTTCCTCTTCTTCCCTCCCCTTTGGCATTGTTGCCTGAGGCTTTGATCTTGGGCGACGCTCCTTCCGAAGACATTGTGGAAACATCGTGATAGGCAGGCACGACCTTCTCGGGGGCGGGGGATCCTTGTGCTGGGAGTTGCGGGGAAGTGGAATCCCGCCGGAGAGGGAAGCCGCGATGGAGGAAGATGTTGGGAGGAGCACGAGTCCGGAGTAATACGGACGAGACCGTACCGAGTCCTCCTCCGTAGGTACCAGTACTTTGTCTTCCGATTTCCGGAAATGATCGACCTCACGATGCCTTCTCTGCACGGAGTACGGAGTGCTCCTCGTACTCCAAACCTCGTGCCCATCCTCCGTATTCCGTGCTCCTGCTCCGCAACCATCACGTGCACAAATGTGCGTTTGTGAGATGCCACGGATATCACCAAGCTTTGCAAGACGCCTCGTCCAGCGATTGCCAGGAGGTCAGCCTCAGTCGCACGCACGCTGTCCACGGTGTCGTCCTTGTGCAACTCCAGTACCTGAGGTACTCTTTGGCACCTGCCCGACATGATCCACCGGCGAGTGTGCGGCAAGTGCCATCCATCCACTTTCCGTGTGAAACCTCCATCCTTCGCGGCCCGCGCCTGCCGTCCATCCATCGCCAGCAGCCGGAGTCGGCAGGAACGATCAAGTGCGCCGGACTCGCTGTAGCGCCGCGGGAAGGAGCGATCGCCATCGCGTTCCTGGTGGCTCCTTCCTCTGCCTCCAGCGCCTCGGACCAATCGGCTCGACGCCTTCGAGAATCGAATTGGATGGATAAATCAAGACACCTCAAGCTTGAATCCTTTGGATCCTTGATTCAACGTGATCATGATTTCCGCTGATGGGGGAGTCGATCGACCGACTCAAATTTAACCTTGTTCACACACACCGATCGACTCCTCTCGCCATTCAGCAGCTTGTCCTCTCCAACAACCTCGAGCGAACCATTGCTGAGCCCGTCTCGACGACATCGTCGTTCAAGAAGCCTTCTGTCAAGACATGATCAATCACCATCGTGGCTTTCAAGGCAATCATTACGACGAGGGTACATCTTCCATGTCGACACAAGCACACGCCACAGACACACCCACGTACGCATACTCTGCCGTGCCGTTACTGCCGGTGCTCCCTGGATTTTGATTGACCCCGCATCGTTGCCACGCTGCATGCCGGTCACGGGCAACCAACATAGCAACGGCTGTCCTGTTTGTGTCCCCGAGAATCCTGCATCGGCGTGGCATGTGAGCGTCTCAGGTCCCTGGGCCGCTCTGGAGGCCGGCTCGCCCGCAGACAACCTCGGAGTGCTAACCTCTCGTGGTCAGACTCGTCCGCGCGCTCGTGCTGCGACTGAACCAACCACGCGACCCCTTCCCTCCCCTGGAGACAAGACAGGGGCGACCACCTCAAAAGGCAACCACGAATCCATCCCACTACTTCATCCAGAGATTGATCTTTCGGTCACTCGGTTCCGAGATTCAGCTGGAATATAGCTCAGTGCCGGCCTCGAACCAGGCCCCGCGTCTCCACTCAGATCATCGACCACTTTCGCGCCTAAATGCCGACGCACTACTCCGTACCAGTGGTAGTCCTCACTCCTCGCGGGATCTTCTGCCGACGACGTCTATAAAGGCCCAAGATGGACCTCGCTAAGGATGGCGGGGGAAGTCGGGGAGCGACTCCGGTCTCCAGCCCTGACGATCTCGATCACAGCCGCGCTTCGTTTCTGTCGGATTCCAAACCTCGTGGCAACATGGCGCTGGCCTCAGATGGCTTCCGAACAGGTCCCGCCCAAGGGCGTCGCACGCTCTTCAATCTCCTGAGCGCCCTCACACTGCTCGTCCTCTTCGTCCTCGCCCTCGCCGAGTCAACCTCCAACGCCGCTGCCGGGCCGCACCTCTTTGACGCGCGGGCAGATCGACAAAAGTATCTGATCGGCGTCGGCAAAGGCGACATCACTGGCCCCGTCGTCGAGATCAACTTCGCCGGATATGCCAATTCCGACCAGACCGGCACAGGCCTGCGTCAGCGTCTATACTGCCGAGCGTTCATCATCGCAGACGTGAACAAACTCTCGGATCGCTTTGTCTATCTCGTCCTCGACACACAGTCCGGGGACACTGCCATGCGAAACGGTGTGCTAGACGGCCTCAAGGCCCTCGGCAGTGAATACGCCGTCTACACCCAGAACAATGTCGCCTTGACGGGGACTCATAGCCATTCAGGCCCCGGGGCTTGGTTCAATTATCTGCTCCCACAGATCACGAGCTTGGGATTTGACAAGCAGAGCCTTCAGGCCGTGGTCGACGGCTGCGTCCGTGCCATTCAGAAAGCTCACCAGAACCTCCAGGAGGGCTACCTTGACGTCGGCCAGACGGATGTTGCCGACGGCGCTATCAACCGCTCGCTCTGGGCCTACCTGCAAAATCCGGAAGACGAGCGCAACAGGTACAATGCCGAGACCGACATCACCATGACCCTGCTGCGCTTCCAACGTGCCTCCGACGGCAAGAACATCGGTGTCTTGACCTGGTTTCCTGTCCACGGCACGTCTCTCCTGGGCAACAACACCCACGCCGCGGGTGACAACAAGGGCGTAGCTGCCTGGATGTTTGAGTCGGCAATGGCAAATGACCCCTCCGCGGCCCCGGGCTTCGTTGCCGGATTCAGTCAGGCCAACGTGGGCGACACGACCCCCAACGTTCTCGGGGCCTACTGCGATGACGGCTCGGGGCAGCAGTGCAGCCTGGAGAACAGCACCTGCGCGGATGGCAAGTCTCAGAGCTGCCATGGCAGAGGCCCCGCATTCCAAGCCCTAGATCTGGGTGTCAAGAGCTGTTATGAGATGGGCCGTCGGCAATACGTTGGGGCCCAATCCATCTACGTGAGTGAACCCAGATCGAGTCGAAGCCACCTTTGAGATCTCAGCTCTACAAATTCCGCTCCTGATTCAGTGCCATTGATTGCACCTGTCGATGGTCAACAAATCATCAGGGACTGGGAGGTCTGACTTGGATATAGGACTCTGTCGATTCTTCAGGGACTCCCATTGTCGGATCAACCGTCAAGAGTTTCCACTTCTTCCAAGACATGAGGTATTTCAACTTCACTTTGCCAAATGGTCAGCTTGGTCAGACCTGTCCAGCCGCGCTCGGATACTCCTTCGCTGCGGGCACCTCGGACTGGCCTGGCGCGTTCGACTTCACCCAGGGCGAGGCCGGCGCGCCGCACAACCCGCTATGGAGCGTGGTGGCCGGTCTCCTCAAGGCTCCGGGGCCGCGGCAGGTCAACTGTCAGGCGCCCAAGCCCGTCCTCCTGGACGTTGGGGAGATGGAGAGCCCCTACCCGTGGACGCCCAACATTGTCGACATCCAGATGCTGCGCGTCGGCCAGCTAGTTATCATCGTCAGTCCCAGCGAGGCCACGACCATGGCCGGTCGACGATGGAAGGAGGCCGTGGCCCAGGAAGCCTCGACGTTCCTTGACGAGGCGCCCGTCGTCGTCCTCGGCGGCCCGGCCAACAGCTACGCGCACTACTGCGCGACGCCGGAGGAGTACGACGTCCAGCGCTACGAGGGCGCCTCGACGCTGTACGGCCGCAACGAGCTGTACGCATACATGAATCTCACGATCGGGAACATGCAATACCTCTACCCGGACGCCACAAGCCAGCACGCCCAGGGCATCCTGCCACCCGACAACCGCGGCAAGATGCTCAGCTTCATCACGGGCGTGGTCCAGGACAACAGCCCCCTCGGATCGCCGTTCGGCACCGTACTGGCGCAACCGCGTCCAACCCATCACGTCGGGGACGTGGTCAACGTCACCTTCCAGGCGGCGAATCCCCGGAACAACCTCCGGCAGGAGCAGACCTTCGTGGCGATTGAGCAGCAGCAGTCCCCCGGCGGTGCGTGGGCGAGGGTCCGCGACGACGCGGACTGGTTCCTGGTGTACACGTGGCGCCGCACGAACTTCGTGCTGGGGTACAGCGAGGTGGACGTGACGTGGGAGACCGGGGGCAATGCACCGCCGGGGACGTACCGCGTCAAATACTACGGAGACGCAAAGCCCCTAATTGGGTCGATCGCGGCGTTCGAGGGCACGAGCAACTCGTTTATTCTTTCGTAAGCTAAGTCTTTTGTTTTGATGATGGCATGAAGCCAGTTGGCGTTTCATTTGAATTTCCCTGTTCTCGGATCTTTGTTCACCAGGTATGAACGAAGTTGAAATGTGTGAAGGAAGTACTGAATGTATGTATGAAGAATTATGTGTGAACGCGGTCTGGGGTCCGTCCCGAGAATCTTGTATGAATGTAGTCTGAATGTCTGTCCGGAGAATAATGTATGAACGCAGTACGGAATCCGTGCCCAGCCACAAATCTGGTCGGCTGCATGAATCGCCCAGTCGCCCGGTCGCTCGAACGCTCGCTGTTCTTGCATCGTATCCGACGATTCGGAGGTCAGAGTGCGGAGTGCTCGGCGCGGACTGTGCTGTGCTGCGCTGTGCATATAGATCTCGATTGCTCGAGAGCTGCGGGAGTTGCCAAGTGCTGGATGAGAGACTATATCCTGTGCGAATGGTGCGCGAGGAAAGACGTGGCTCTTTGAGATGATGGGCTAGTATGAGCATTGGTGCATCCTGGTGGTAGACTGTCATGTTCCCATCCAGTGATCAATTTCTATGATCCCTCTTCGAGATTCAGTCCGAATCATGCCCCTCTATGGGAAAGTCCTCGCTGTAGTCCGAATCATGCCCCTCCAGGGATTCAATCGACAACTTCTTGCCATTTACGGAGTAGAAAATGCGGACATCTTCTCAACCGGTCATCTTCGTGGACTCTGTCCTGGCGAGTGTTTCGGAGTATTTCAGGGCTCCGTGGAAAGACGGGGACGTTTCCCATCCGGTTTCGACCATGGAGGACAGCCATGCGGACCTGGGTCAGGGGTATCTAGCTACTACTAGGTACGCATGATGCTCTGACTTCAGAAGACTAGAAGCGTCGTTCGAACACTCGCTTGCCGGGCTGTGGTATATCTGTTCGGATGAGGGTTGTGGATTTGCCCCTTTGTTGATGCTGGTGGTGCTTTTGCCAGCCTGCATCACTACCGGCCGCCTAACGTCCTTGTACATACCACCATACATGTAGGACTCGGGCGGATGAAAGACCTGTTGATGAACGTGATACTTCCCTCGACGATGAGCGCCAAGGGCGATATCAGCTGCTTCCTTGTCTTCACCGTATTCTGGGCTTGTTTATGATTCAAGGAGTGTAAACTTATCGATTTGGTAATCTCGCTCGGCGTTCACGTTTTCACAATTTGTGAAGCTCCTCACGAAGGCCTCAGTCGACGGTACCTGGATGAAGAGACTGTCTTGATTTGAACATGGCGAGGGTGGCATCATGTATGGCTTCTTTCCATCCAGTCCGATTGTTCATTGCGACTGCGCGGGGCTATGATAACCAGTCCTTGCGGCCTCATATCGCAACGACTGTTCATGACTCCTGATTCGCGAGTCACTCCACAGACGAAGAGATTGATCGAGCACGGCGCTGCATTGAGCCGATCAAGCCAGTCGATCGACATCTGCCGTATAATGCATGCCACTGAGGGCCGTACATACGGCGTCGGATTGCGACACGGTGTTGTCGCAAGGCAAGTAATGGACCATCCTCGGAACGACTCCTTCCCGCATCGAACAACGGATGGCATTCGATCTAGGCCAGAGAGACGCAGCGCGAGGGTATTGGTTTGATACCCGACGCGAGGGCGGTTGTTATGAGCATTGGAAGGGCCGGCTGGTGGACGGGATCGAATCGCGGAATCGGGAGGCCTGGGACGAGGGGTGTTTCATGGGAACCGGGCGGCCGGGTCTGTGGACTGCTTGATTCGCTTTCTGACGGCTCGTTCTGGTCGTGATGGCTCGACGCCTGGGGGAATGCTTTTGCAAACATCTCGGAATGCGGGAGTGGTCCTCCAAGTCCGTTGATGCATGCCCACGCGGTCGATCACGTCGGCTACAGGATCGCGCGTCCATCACATGTCCCGCGTCCGCGACCGTCCGTGTCTGTGTACCGTGTGTCCGTGTCCATGCCTCTGCCGTAGCAGATCCTCGGCGTCGTGGCAGGCGAGCACCGCATGCTTGGCATCGCGGGCGAACGCTTCAGAGAAGTCCAAGTAGTGCATGCCGATTGTGCAACGCCGACCATGCACATCCGTCTGTCAACCTGTCACCAATGCTGATGGTATGCAGCCCCTGAATAGCGCGCAAAGGTCCCGAGCACCGCCTGCAGGCCGTCTGTGTCTTGCAGATCTGCGGGAGAGCGACTTCTGCAGGGGAATTAGTGTTCCAATGGCAGGCCTAGTGTCTGCAGGGGATCTTGACGACACCAGAGCACTTGCGAGTCGCACCGGCTCTCGTCACAAATCAGTGCGCGGGAGACGATTGGTGGTTTGGGGCACAAGTCCGATGGAGAGAGCGTCTGGTACCCAGAGACTCTCGGCAGAGGGCAGTTGTCCATTTTCCAATTTGGCTGCCGGAGATGCTCGAGCACCACCTCATGAGATGCAGATGCAGTGCCGGCGCAGAGCCTTTCCACCATTTGCTGGTATGTATAGCAACAGGACAACTAGGAGCCGAGTCACGGACCAGGCTTGAGGCAATGCCCAAAGTAGCAACGGCTGATCCGTTTGGTCGAGCTCAAGGCTCGGGTGGCTGTCGACTGGAATGACCGCGGTGAACACGGCCAATGCAGGATCTGAGGGCTAGTTTTCGAAGAACGATGAAACAAAGACGGAGAGTGGTGCTGAGACGTAGACACCCATGCCTTGAGCCTTTTGAGATCACCCAGCAAGGTACAGGAATGATTGTCCTTGCCCTGGATCCGCTGAAGCTCGCAACGCAAAGCACGGGGAGGAAACCATTTCTTGTCGTGATCCATTACACAAAGGATCTGTGATCCGTACCAGGCCCTGTGCGATGCTTTGGCCGAAGAAGACATTGGCATCGTCGAGTACCACCGTCTCTGTCGAGCTGAAGTGTCAGACCGCTTACTCGCAGAGAGGGGACGGCGACGCAGGGTGTTTGGTGGCGACAACGCATCCTCGACGACGGCGTGCCTCCTCCGCGGAACGGATGGACAGCTCCAGCAGCCAATTGGGACGGCGAGGAGTCGGGAGGCGTCACGGAGAGTTGCGATGAGGTCGTCTAGAACATGCCACGGATCTCAGGGCTCGGATGGTGGCGGCCATTCCTGTCCGCTTCCTCGGGATCGAGATGTCGGCCCGTGCATCGGGCCATGGGTAAGGGCATCGCGGCACCTCGTGGCAATTGTCACGAAGCATGGCTGGACGAGAGACTGGAAGAGAGATTGTTGTCAGCGTGATGATGTTGATGGTGATGACGAAGGTGAAGATGTCTGTAAGAAAAAGACGGAGCTTGGGAGATGGAGAATGGAAGATGGAAGATGGAAGATGGAAGATGGGGGAGGGAACGAGGATGTCGGGGACAAGGACGTTGGAAGATGTCGGAGTGGAGCTTGGAAGGTCGGTACTCGCAGGTGGAGTGGATGTTCCTGGAGTCCGACGCGGCTGCCGGCAACGGGTCCGTGATGTTTGCTTCGCTGTCTCGAGTGTGGCTGTGCCTGAGTTCCCCTTGCATGTGCGGATGGAGTTCTGTACGAGTACGAGTGCCGACTCGGGAGTGGGGATTTGCCCAGCTCGATCGATCGTGATGCTTGTCGTGATGCTTGTCGAGAGACGAATGACGAGTGTCAAGAGTCAAGTTCAGTTGTCGGTCACGGACTGTGAGCATCAGGGAAGTACCAATATCCATGTATCACTACGGAGTACATGTATCCGTACCTGTCGCTGCACTTGTAGGGAAGGTGCATCGCATCGAGGGATCATACCTAGGTACCACTCACTTGTTGTGGTTGTGCCCATCCGCTGGCGGATCTCCAGTTCTCCAGTCCTCCCGTTCCCCAGCTTACCTTGGGATCCTCCAAGATGATGACATCGTGCTCCGCTGATCTCCGTAGCTCGGGGGCAGAATCAAACGGAAGAATCTTCAGCTTCTCTTCTGCTGAACTTGAAAGTCCAGACGAAGATATCGACAGCATCAAAAGGAGGCCATTGAGGGGGAAATTGGCTTCAGCAGGAACGAGGAGGGTTCCTTCCTGAAAGGCGGCTCAATCGCGATGCTCCGTTGGCAGTCGCCTCCCAATATGCGCCTGCCTTTCCGCCTTCCACTTTGCACAGCCGCTCCCTCGACGTCCCTCGTGCCTGCCTTGCATGCAGGGACACCGAGGTGCTCCTTCTCATCAATTGAACTCGGGACCTGAGACTCTCCATGCGGAAACGCAGCACCCGAATGCAGCAACTGTGGATGCACAGGGTTCGCCGGGATTCGCACGTCAGGCGGTCACCTCCGTCGCTCTTGCCTCTGTGGTTCACATCTCCTGATTCGTGCCTGCCGCGACTCTGACCGGTGGACGTGAACGTACCGGGAGTTACTCCGTACCTCGTAGACCCGGATCGGATTCGTGGAAAGCCATAGATCATCGCCTGATTCTTGCTGCTTCTGAGCCAATGATCTTTCTTCCTTGAACTCTGAGTTTGTGCCGCTCATTGACACAAAGTCTTCGCGAGAACGCCTATCAACATTACGGAGGACATCAATGATGGATGTAGTACGGAGTACCTGGTAGCCCCTTTTGAACCGTACCCGGCGCATCTCCCTGGCGTCGTCATCGCGACTTATACGGACTACGGGGTGCGGCGTACGGCGTCCTTCACTCGTCCTGCACTCCCCCTCCCTTTTCCTCCTCTGACGAGCTGTGTTCGTCTTCTGTGCCTCGTTACCCCAGATCTATAGATTGTTCTTCTTTATTGCGCTCGTGGACTACACTCGCCGGCCCATCCCTCCCGTCCACTCGCCTCATTCATCCGTCCCGGATGCAGTTTGCCGCCCCATCCCTCCAGCTAAACCCGCACCTACATGCCCCCCCCCCTCCCCCCTTCCCACTCCCCTACATGTGTCTTCACCTCCAACTGGCTGACCTCCATGCGCTGACTTGTTCATTCATGACACCAACAGCTTCGACCAGACTCCATGTACGGAGCATGTACGTACGAGTACAGTCTCTGACCTGCTCACCACCGACAGTGGCCGCCTGCTTGTCATTTTCCCATTCCGGATAGAGGGATAAAAAGAAATGAAAAAGGGAAAATTCAGAGAGTGAGAAAAAAAAGAAGAGAGAAAAGAGAAGTGCTTGCTCAAGCTGCTTGCTTGCTGTGCCTCACACAACCCGCAGTAGCACAGAGAGCTCTCCGTCTGCCACATCACACGCCGCCTACGAGGCAGGCCTGCCAGCGCTGGCGACCTCCGTCGAACACGATCGAATCATCCATGGATCGCTCGGTGCTTGCCACTCGTCAATCATCATTCAATCACTACTCCTACCTGCCATCATGACCTGCTACCATGGATTGGATCCGTGACGAAATGCCAACATCGTGCTCGGAGACAGTTAAATACTGGTGCTCACCCTCTCCTCTGCCCTCTCGATGCACAGTCTCCGGGCTCGATCAAGCGCAAAGAACTTCAACCCAGTCATCTCCTGGCCCTGGCTTCTCGCGGCATTGAGCAGGATTGAAGGCGTCAAGATCAATTGATACTGAGGGAAAAAGTCCTGCCGGCATTCAGTCCCGACTTCAAAGCGACGACATCCGCGAAGTGTCCAAAAAGGCAGTCATCATGACCTCCACTTCCGCAAATTACACCCCCACCTCGACGGGATCATGGCAGAAACGCCTCGAAGGTGCGTCTCCTACCTTTCGTTCTACGGACTTCCCAACTCGTCGGCACAGGAAACTGATGAAGCCCTTCATAGAGCACTGCAAGGTGTATCAGCACAGCCGACCCGTTTTTCAGATTGTCTCGGACCGCCGAGGTAGGTCACGACACCAGTCCCCCTGGCATCTCCCGTGATGGTGAGGACCGTTTGCTGATATCATCCCATAGGTGGTCGAACAGCCTGGTCCAGCATCGTCATCATCGATGGCACCACGTTACCGGCTCGATACTGGTACGACGGCAAGAACCTCAATAACGCCAAGGAGGACGCCGCGGAGTGCGCCATCAAGTGGCTCAACAAGGCCAACTCCAACAATTTCCAACCAGCTCAGCACTTCCAGGCGCAGCAACACGGGCAGGTCTGGTAGAACGACTTAAGATTCAGACCGAGTGACGACACTGTGGACGATATCCGCCAGGAAAGCTGGTGACAAACTTCCTGGGAAAGCCACCTGGACTCGAGCCAGAGATGCACTCACTCTCACACTCACTCACTAGGCATGACCTTGGTGGTTTGTGGAGGCATCAGCATCTTCTTGCTCATGCCCCTACGGCTGTTCTTGCTTTTGTTTTCTTATTCATTCTTCCCTTGTCGTGCGTCCCATGATCAGGGCCATATCAAAATCCAGAAACGGGACAAACATGGAGGAGAAGGAAGGGTGCGACGCGATGCTGGGATGGGTGGACATGATTCTTGGACTTCTGGGGCGGCACTTTGACGACCAATTGGTAATGGCTCTTCCTTTGTTTCAGCGGCGAGACTGTATATCTTAGTTTTCCAAGGGGGGGGCATCTGGTAGGCCAGAGCATGAGCTTGGTCGGGAGAATGATGAAGTAGAGTACTCCATACGGAGCATCCGATGAGTATACCTCCTGCATACCGAGTTTTGGGTGATTCTGGTGGCGGCGTATGTTGCAAGAAAGGGGTGCATGTCCAATGGAAGATGCAGACGAGGACCGGATGCAGTGTATCCAGCACCTGCACGAGCCGCCGCGGAGTGTTGCTGTCTGTGAGACGGTGACACGTCGATCCAAGCCGCCGCCTCTGATGAGACCGGACATGGATCTGATTGTGCGAGTGTGAGCATCCACGTAGCAGGATGTTGTACGGAGTATGTTTGAAGGGACATCGAAGACTGCGGTCACCTCCATGCCTCCATCCAGATCAGGTCATGGTGATTTGCCGTCTGTCGCGGAGATCGGGCCGAGGTTCTTCCGAGAAATGTGAGTGTGGGGGTTCAAGATTGAAGGTCGCTGGCGGCTTTTGGCGGCCATGATTTTTTGTGTCGCGAAACCGCCGACATCGAAGGGCGCCAAATCGCCAACGACTCGAGAACATCCACCAGCTTGGCAAAGCCGCATTGTGCTGCAGCATCCACGGCGACCCCCTTTTCCCTCGCTCGGCATTTGGATATTTCGTTTTGAGCGACCTGCCGACAATTGACTAGCGAGCATGACGTCTAGATTAAGGGTATGGGGCGCGGGTAGGAGTCTCACAGCGTGGACGTGCGCGCTGCCTGTGCGGACGGGGCTGGCGAGAACGGCGAGGACGACGAGGACGACGACAACGACGATGCCGTCCTCTGTGCGGTTTTACGGGGATGAAAGCAACGGGACTGGGAATGGGGGGCTGAGGATGGCGAAGGAGGGTGGAATGAGGGTGGAGGAGGAGAGGGGAGGGGATGCGGAGACGACGGCTGGGGAGGGCGAGGTATGTCGCAATGCATCAGAAATGAAGCTCCCAGAATATCACAGTGGAGGACGACTGTTCACGGCGTCGCCTCTTCTGTGGGATGGGCGTGGGGTTGGGGGCGAGGGGGGGAACAGATGGCGCTGAAGGGAGGAGAGCGGCCAGGCTAACGAATATGTCATTCCAGGGACAGACGGTCGCGCCCTCATCCGATAAGTCGAAGAGCGACGTCCTCGACGACGCGGCGCTCGAGCAGATCCTACTGGGCGGCCGGCCCGTGACGAGCAGCCGGCAGGACGCGCTGACGCCGGCGCAGGAGGAGGTGCTGTACCGGGAGGGCAATATACCGCCTGCGTCAGAGGCGGAGGCCATTGTGGCGAGCTTCGAAGGGGAGGACAACAACGCCGCGACAGCAGGGACAACAACGGCAGTGGGGGGGCTGCAGGACCTGGGTCACAAGTTTGGGATGCCGAGGAAGCCGTTTCCGGAGGGGTTTAATCATAAGAAGAGATATCATCCTGTGTTGGAGCAGATTACGCGGTTGTTGATGCGGGATGGCAAGCTGAGCGCCGCGCAGAGGGTATGTTGTCTGCTCCCCCCCCCCCCCCCACCCCCCCTCTTTTTTTTTGACCTTTTGCGACATCGCGGCCTAGCAAGCAGGCAGGCAGATTGGCAGGAAGTTCCTCGAAAAAGCAGGCGGATGCGTTGCCTATGTGTGGATCACGGACGCTGACTCGAATCCATCGCTAGAACGTCGCCCTGGTCATGAACTTCCTCCGGACCGCGCCCGCGCCCATCTACAGCCCCAAGTTCCCCCTCCTCCCCGGCACGCCTCCGGCCTCGCACCTGCCGCTTAACCCGGTGCTGTACATGACGATCGCGATCGACAGCGTGGCGCCGCTGCTCAAGGTGCGCAACATCGCGGGGGCCGGGGGCGGCGGCCGCGCGCTGGAGGTTCCGGTGCCGCTGGCGGTGCGGCAGCGGCGGCGGATGGCGATGGAGTGGATCCTGGACGTGATCAACAAGAAGCCGAGCAAGGGGAGCGGGCGGGCGCAGTTTGCGCACCGGATTGCGGAGGAGATGATTGCGGTGGTGGAGGGGCGGTCGCCGGTGTGGGAGAGGAGGAGGCTGGTGCATAAGCTGGGGACGGCGGCGCGGGCGAATGTGTCGAAGAAGTTGAGGCTGAAGAAGAAGAAATGAGGGGATGAATAGAACGGGAGCATTGGGTTTCACGAGAATTGTTGTTGCATTAGACTTGGTGTATGGGAGTTAGGGTGGAGGGGCATCACGACCGGTATCAGAGCTTGAGTCAGCGTGAATCCCTCTCACTAGTACCCATACGATGGGCATTGCAGAACGTGGAGCATCGTCCAGTATGTCTTCAGCTGATGGCAGCATCCACCCGACAACGACATCTCTGCCAGATGGGATGAATGCGAGAGCGCCGCGATCCCACACGTTCCTGTCTTCGTACTCGCACTGCTACCTAGTACCTACTTCCTCCAGGGCCGGGGCAGACAGCCTCGCGACAAAGGATTCGGGCCCGTCCAGCATGCCTGCATGGTTCAGATCCATCCATGCCATCTGCGGGCCACGCTTATAGCGATTAAGGTTATTGGGGGCCGGGCCCGCGTGGGGAGGAGTGGACAACGCTCGTGGAGGTTCGAGGGGATGCGTGCCGAGGGCAGATGGCGCTGCTGTGAATTGAGTCACCGGCCTGAGTGACCGTGGATGATGGATGGATCCATTGACTTCCGGGCGACTCCCTGTTATTTCCAGGATGTGTGAGTGGGAAGGGAGTCCTCCGTACGGGGAGATTGTGAGGGGGGAGTCGGAGTGAGTGGCCGTGGGAACTCAATGGTCGCTACTGCAGCGATCTGAGTCATGGAAGGAAGCACGAGATATGATGGATGACGATACGGAGTACTCAAATAGATGAGTGCCCAGTACTACGGAGTACTACTAGAGTACCTAGCACTCGACCAAGGGGCTCGGGATAGAGTTCTGCGGAGGATGCCTGGCAGATCGATGATGGGTCGAGAGCACGCGGGTTGGACTGCCGAAGCAGCGCGAATCGATCACTTGATCATCAGAGCCTTCTCCAGATCCCGGATATCATCGGATATCAGATGCAAGTCGGGTACGAGTACTCGGTATGGAGCATGGAGTTCTCCGCATATGCAAATTCCATGTACCAGTACGTAGTAATCTGTACTCCGTAAGGTACTACGGAGTAGTAGTAATCCCCTCACATCGACGACCTGAGTCTTTCTCACTGCGAATGCGAAAGACTCGATGGATCGTATCCAGGCTCGCCTTGGCGTTTTTCTTTTCTTTCTTTACAAATTGGACAGGGCGAGCAGTGGCGGAGACCTCGAGATACGCACCTTCCGCTTGAATTACCCGGATCCAGACTCGGGAGGAGGGGCTCCGCACAGTAGAAGCATCGACTTTTTGTACGGAGTAGGTACATGTCTCCGTACGGGGTACGGTCTGGCTGGGGGCGATTGCGAGGGCAAGTGCGAGTGCGAGTGCGAGTCAATCTCCCTCGGGCAGGCGCAGACCCGTGCGACTTTCCCTTGCGACGAAGCGCCCGGGCCTGTGCGAATTTCGCCTGACGATGAGTCGGTACAGGCGGTCTATTCCTAATGCCTCTTGTACTCGTACGAGATCTCATGGGCGTGTTGGATGAGAAGCCCGATCTTCCATGATCTTGGTTCTTTGACAGTCTGACGTTGAGCTGACCCGGGGCGGACTGCGAATGGAGCTTTCGAGATGGAGCACATGCTCAAGCTCAAGCTGATGCTGCTGCTGCCGCCGCTGCTCGTACTCCGTACCCCGTACTCCGTACTCGTGCTCGTACTCGTACGACCGTGCTTAGTCATTCATGCCCAGCCTCCCATTCCATGCACTTCGATTCTCGGTCCGAGTCAAGCTCGTTCCTCAGATCGTGCCATGTGAGTCTCTGCAGCGCCTCCATGATGGATTCCATGAGACTGCCCGCCTCTCTCCAAACGCCATAGCCTTTGCCCCGTTGATTTCGGTCCCCACATCGTGCCCATCGCGCAGGCGGTGCATCCCGATCCATCAACCACCCTCCGCCATCCTCCCTCCACCATCCCCCCTCCACCATCCGCCATCCACCACCACTGCATCCACTGCATCCACTCCAGCTGCATCCACCGTCCTTGATGCATCCCCCATCCACCCTCCACCCATAGCAAATACTGGTACCGTCCCGCATGCGACAGATAAATACTCTATCCAGCAGCTACTGCGCACTCTGCCGACTCGCAACAAGCCCGTCATCATCATCCATACCGCTCTCGTCCATCTCCCCGACCACGACCACGGCCACGACCACGACCACGACCACGACTAACGATACCGCACACACCACGAGCATCCCGTCCGAGTACGTCTACAGCATAAAGCATTGATCTATTCCATTCATTCCATCCATCCGCCATCATCCCCATCAAGCTCCTCTCCGACCCGGTGCAACGCGCCACAAGAGCAGGCCGTACATCTGCGCTACGGCATCTCTGAAGCATCCCGCGCCAGGGCAGCGCAGGACGACGCAAACTCAAGCCCACGACGCACACTCTCGTCCCCTCGCGCTCGTGCGCCCCCTCACCTCCACACCCCCCCTTTGTCCTCCGCCAAGCGTCGCCGTCGCCAGCCATGATCTAAAACGGCATCGCCGTCCTCCCAGCCCGACCCCATCACACAGCGGGCTAGATGCGCAATGCTCTTCTGCCCATGCTCTTCTGCCCATGCTCATCTTCCCTGTCGACACGTCCGGCGACTCTCTCCCTCTTTCTCCCTTCTCTCTCCAAGGTTACCCCTCTACGAAATAGCATTTAGCGCCCGCCTGCCACTACCCCATCGTCATCCCGTACATATCGATCTCTACGAAGCATCCTTTTTTTTCCTCTCGAAGCGAAGCGAATCGAACCGAACCGAACCGAACCGACCTGAACCGAGTCGATCGAGCGAGCTGCCTAGGGTCCAAGCACAACCCTAAGCAGAGATCCCGGGTACAAACCGAGCCTCGAGAGCATTCATTTCCTCTTGCTGCCTGCCCGTATCCCGTCGCGCGCCCTCTTGTCTCCTGCTTCAGTTTTCTCCCGGCCACCCTCCTTCCAGCGACTCATCCCCATCGATTCGTTAGAGCAGGCATACCATACGTTCGAGATACAAAGGGCGCATCGCCACAACCGGTACCATGGCGCAGAAGAACCGCCCAATGAGCATGGACGCCGTCCTCGACATAGAGAGACAGGAGGTGATGAAACTGTTGGAAAACAAGAGCAAGGCCTCGTGCTCGTCTCATCACATGCGCTCATCCTCCCCCTACGTCCCGCGTTCCCCCGTCAGGAGCCTCGTCGACATCGCAGAGGATGACCAAGACGCTTCCGGCCCGAGCAGCAGGCCCCGCAGATCGGCCCAGACCTCACAGGGCCCGGTCAGGAGCATGCTCGACATCGACAGCCCCCTCCCCCAGATCACGGCTCAGTCCGTCAGGAGCATGCTGAACATCGAGAGCTCGGGAGGCGGCACCAGCACCCCCGGAACGAGCACCCCTAGGACGGGCAGGCGATCGACCCCGAGCTCCCCTCGCCTCGGGGGCGCCGAGTCCGCCTCCTTCTTCAGCCGACAGTCCTCGCCAATGGCGCCGTACCCGCGCTCCCGGTCAGATGCGGGCCTCCCTCGCGCCGACTACACCTCCCGGACCTCGGGTCTTCGGAACGATCCGCTCTCGGGCTACCAGTTCTCCGGCATCCTCCCCAGCAACCCGACTCCACAGAGGACCAAGTGGTTCCCGTCGTCGTCGGCTTCGACAGCCAAGGCAGGCTCGAGCTCGGCTGACGCGCAGCGCGGGGCGGACGCCAGGAAGAACCCGGAGCTGTCAGGGCTCGGGCTTCCACAGGACCGCGGTAGGAACCTGCTCATCAACAGCCGCCTGGGGAGCAACAATCACCAGTCCAAGTCGCCGGCGAGTCGGCGCTGGGGGAGTAGGTCTCAATCCCCGGCGACGTTCGCGCCGACTCCCCATCTCATGCTCGACGACGGTCAGATGGTGGACATGAGCAACGCCTATCGCAGGCTCTCGGACGCAAACCTCGCCTTTTCTAGCGGAAGCTTGGCGCAGCTGCCGATGAGAAAGCGGAGCGAGGAGGTCGGCGAGGGCCGGCTGGTCAAGGATTATCTCGGACCGGATGGCGAACACCTGGACTCTAGTGAGGACGACGAACCATTCTCATCCGACGACGAGGACCGCGGGCGCAAGAAGGACCCGCGGACCTCGGACACCGACCTCCTCGAAAACACGCAGCCGGCGGGCTCCGAGAAGAGGGAGCGAAAGACGTTGAGTCTACTCGCGGCCGCAGAGGAAGAACGTAAGTGACGAAGATTCGGCAGAGTTCTTCTTCTCTTTGTGTGAACGTGCGCATGTCCATGGCTGACTCGGGAGCAGGCTCGCAAATTGCGCAGTCGCGGCAGACGCAATACCAGTATCGCTCTCTCTTTGCGGAGCCCGAGATCAAGGTGACGGCGACGACGGGAGACGCGGGCAACAAGCCCAGCAAGACCAAGAAGGGAGTTCATCCCGCGACCAGCTACGACCAAGGCCCCGCCTCGGCTAACCCCTCGGTCGTGGACTCGGACGAAGAGGCCGAGATGGACGACATCAAAAGAGCGCAGAAGCTGGCCTTCTCGATGACCAACATCCTCGACACGGCCGAGGCGCACCGGGCGATCCGGATCATCTACCGTGGCGAGTACAACAAGATCGTCCAGACGGCGGAAGAGGAGAACCAGCGGCTGAAGAAGTACCTCGTGGCGACCGATCTGAGCGACGAGTCCGCGCACGCCATGGAGTGGGCCATCGGGACGCTGCTCCGAGACGGCGACACGCTGATCGCCATCTACTGCGTGGACGAGGAGACGGGCATCACCGGCGAGGGCCTCGTCGTGCCGGACGACTCCAAGGCGATGAAGGAGCAAGCCGCGGCGATCAACACCATCTCCAACACGAAGCTGGCGCCGGCGCAGGTCAACCCTGTCACCGAGTTCAAGCGACCGAAGCCGCAGTACAAGAGCTACGCCGGGTCCCTGGTCAACACGCCGGCCGCGTCGCCTGCCCGGCCGTCCAACGGCCTGGGCGACAGCAGCCGGGCGGAGCAGGAGCGGCACCGGGCGGTCCAGTTCATCACGGATAAGGTCCTCCGTCTGCTGCGCAAGACGAGGCTCCAGGTGCGGGTCATCGTGGAGGTGCTCCACTGCAAGAACCCGAAGCACCTGGTCACCGAGGTCATCGACCTCGTGAACCCGACCCTGGTGGTGATTGGAAGCAGGGGCCGAAGCGCGCTGAAGGGGTGCGTATCTCGTCTTGGTTCCCGTTCCCGGCGGCTGTTGCGGTGGGGGGAGAAGAAGAGGATGATGAGGGAGATGATGCAGGAGATGGCGAAGAGGAAGAGGAAGATGAAAATGGATACGCTGACGATGATTGCTGACGAGCTGCGCAGAGTAATCTTGGGCTCCTTCTCCAACTACCTGGTCACGAAGAGCTCGGTGCCCGTCATGGTGGCCCGCAAGAAGCTGCGCAAGCAGAGCAAGTACAAGAGGACGGCCGTCCGCCAGGTGAACAACCTGAGCAATCTCATGGTTCGGAGCCTGGCCAACGCCATCGTTGATTAGGATCCGCAGTGATCGCCGGCGGTTCTTCTTCTGTCTTTCCGGCATTACTTGCGCGGCCTCTTGTCCTGTTTCTCTCTTTCTCCTCTTTTGTCCCTCTCTCTTTTTTTCCCTCTTCCTTTCTCTTTCTATTTCTCTCTTTTTTTTCCTCACATTTTTAATTTCTTCTGATCAACTCCCTTCGCCCCTCCACTCTCTCACGACAATACGAATTCGTCTCATTTTCCCGTCGTGACAACAGAGCACGACCACATCATCGCGGGTGGAAAAATACGATTCCGTTAAGCGCTGTGATGATGATGATGATGGTGATGATGATGATGATGATGATGATGACCGCAGTGGAGCTTGGCAGAAAGTTGGGACGTTGTGGGGGCTTTCCATTCTTGGGCTGGAAACGGGGGGGGCAGGGGCAGGGGTCAGGAGGAGCAGGGGCGTTGCCTTTCGATCCCCTTGGCTGTTCTTGGATCTCCTTGCGTTGATGGTTGCCACGCAGTCCCTGCGAGCGGATCGATGCGTGTGCGTGTGCGCGTGGGAACCCACAGTACAAGTACGGAATGTTCCGATGGCGAGGGCTCTTACTCGTACGAGTACTCGCACACACGAGTAGGACGATGAACGCGAGGAGGGGTACAGGGACGAGCATTGGTACGAGTGCGACTGCGAGCGTGAGAGGAAGTGCGAGTACGAATAGGAGTGGGAGAGACTCGGGCGGAGGGTTCAAGGGATAGGGCCCCCCCTCGCATGGAGACTAGGAATGTGCTTTCGGGCACGGATTGCCGGGAGAGAGAGCAGCGGGTGGGGAGGGGGGCTTCTGTCATGGACGGGTACGAGTCCGACCTTTCTTTGGCAGGGGATGAGAGAGTATGGGTATGGGTACGATTCATGAGTACGAACCGCCGCTTCCGAGTACGAATGAGAGTACAAGTAAGAGTACGGACCGTGGAGTACGAGTACGGTCTTGGGAGTACGAGTACGGACTATGGATTATTGGCATGTGTGAGTAACCGATGCAGGCGGATGGCCTTCCTTTGTTTTGGGGGGTTTTGTTGACGGCTGGCATTGATTCTAGCGAGTTGAGGAGGAGAGTTGGGTTCCTGTGGTATGATACATGGGTTGATGGATTGGTGCATTGGCTGTTGGCGGCATCTTGTTGTTTTGGAGGTTGTGATAAAGGGTGGGGGGGAGATGGGGATGAGGGGGATGAGGGGTTGAGGGGGAAGGGTTGGCGGGAAGGGGTTGGCGTTTTACGATATTCTTTTCTTTCACACCCGGACACTCTCTTCACACCCGGACACTCTCTTCTATACTCAGCTGTTCATTTGTATTCAGCTGTTCACTTGTATGCAGCTGTTTGTCGTGAAGACACATTGGTAAATACACGGAAGAATTAGAACATAGACTTGTGGTGTTGGTATGCATTGGTCATGGTTGGAAGAGAGCTCTACGTTTTTGCAAGATTGAAGTACTCGTACGGATTGCTCCTCGTTCTGGTCAATGGAAGAGATTTGGATATCGACTCGGGGAGGGGTGGATAGACGAGGGGAATGTGAGGGTTGCGGGTTGCGAGAGGGAGGAGGGATGGGGGGGGGAAGGGGCATACTCCGTGCTGATGGACTCCTTGCGGATGCATTGTTGAGGGGATTTGCCTGTTCGGGGGGATTGCCTGTTGGAGGGTTTTCTGTTTTAGGGGTTTGAGTCTGGCCTGCGCAATGGTCTTTTTGGAGTGCTGTGAGGATGGAGAGGGGGGTCCTGGTCGGTCCGGGGAGTACAACTGGATCTATATGGGGATGGGGAAGGGGATTCTGGTCTGCCCTGGAGAGTACAGTTGAATCTCTGTAGGGATGGAGAGGGGGATTCTGGTTTGCGCCCTGGAGAGTACAGTTGAAACTCTGTAAGGATGGAGAAGGGGGTTCTGGTCCGCTGTGTGTGAGGGCACTCTGATCTACGTGAGGCATAGGCAACCGAGGGACGTTGAGAACGAGGGGACAAGCCTTCAGTACGAGGGAGAAGCGTCGAGTAGTACTCGTTCGAGTCCTCGTACGAGGGAGGCGGGGGAGGGGGGGGGGGGTGTACAGAGGGAGGGGGGAGGAGGGAGGCGATGGGGGGAAAAGGGGGTTTGCACT